>PVJH01013548.1:0-59851 GCA_004026705.1 Nesogale talazaci | reverse complement strand
TGTGCCTCTTCCATGTGGAAGTAATTCAACACATATTTTTATGAGACATAATCCAATCCATTAACAGCATCCAATAAAATATTTAAGTACTGGGTGTAGACACACCTAATGACTTTAAAACTTAACATCTTTTAAAAGTGACTTAACTATGGAAGTGTATGATGCATGAATATTACATCAAGATGACTAAAAAATAATAAACCAAAATTAATCAATGGTTATCATTCATGGGTGAAGGAGGAAGGATTTTTGCTTAGGCGGTCATTGAGTTTATGTTAAAGATGATGGAATAGTTTGGAGAAGAATCTCAATAGTGGTTACACAGCATGAAGAGTATAATCAATGACAGTGAATTATACATGTAGAAGTTGTTGAATTAAAGAATGTTTTGTTGTGTATATTTTGCCACAGTTAAAAGATAATAATTACACTAATAACAATGAGTACAAGGAAGAAGGAGATGTTCAAAAGTTGCTTGTGGTACTAATTGTACAATTCTTCTTGATATACTTAAAAACTGTTGAATCATATTATATATATAATATATATACATGTATATGACCAATAAAACTGTTTCTAAAAAAAGAACTTTTGAAAAAATAGAAGGAATAGGGATTGAGCCCCGGTGGCATAAGTGGTTGAGTGCGGGACTTCAGCCTGCGGGCTTGCTGGTTCAAATCCAGCGGTGGCTCTCAGGAGCAGCACTGGGTAGCGCCCACGACCACCTGAGGCATTGATGCCCCCCCCCCAAAAAAAAAGATTAAAAAAAATAGAAGAATGTTTGAGCCCATTGTGGTAGCCAGTGTGTCATTCCATCTTCTTGATTGTCTTTTTTTTCCAGAGACCCTCTATCTTACCAAGTATTATGTCCTTTCCCAGGGATGATTTCTTCATAATAACGTGCCCAACGTAAGTGAGATGAAGTTTTGCCATCCTTGCCTCTGAAAAGGAGCCTTCTGACTGTATTTCTCCCAAAACAGATTTGCTCACTCTTCTGGCAGTCCATATGGAATATATATTCTTCATCTACACTGTAGTCCATAATTATTCTTCTCTATCTTCCTTAATCAAAGTTCAGCTCTCACATGCATAGGAGGTGACTAAAAATATTATGCCTTAGGGGAGGTTCCCCTTCATTCTCAAGATGACACCTTTCCTTTTTGGATAGTTAAACGTTTGCCCAGTTCACTATAACATTTTGTTGTTGTTGTTGCTTTTTGAGGGGGCATCACTGCCTCTGGTGGTCATGGGCGCTACCCAGTGCTGCTCCTGAGAGCCGTCACTGGATTTGAACCACCAAGCCCACAGGCTGCAGTCCCGCACTCAACCACTTACGCCACTGGGGCTTAGCCCCACTATAACATTTTGATTTCCTGACTGTGGCTTCCATGAGCATTCATGTGGATCCAAATGAAATGAAATCTTTGACACTTCAATATTTTCACTGCTTACCATGATATTGCTTATTAACCTAGTTGTGAGAATTTTTGCCTCTTTCTCTTGATGTGAAATTATTTCTGATGGCTAAAGTCTTTTTTCATGTAATTATTTTTTTTTTGCATCACTGCCTTCTGGTGGTCATGGGAGCTACCCAGCCTTGTTGCTGCTGGATTTGAACCGCCAAGCCAATAGGCCTCAGTGTAATTAGTTTTTAAATTGTGGCAAAAATATACACAACAAAACTTATTCCAATTCAACAACTACATGTATAACTCCCTGCCATTGTCTATACTCTTCATTTTGTAAAACCATTATTGATTTTCCAAATTACTCCAACACCATTAACATAAGCTCAGTGCCCCTAAGCAAAACCTCTTCTTCCTTCACTCATGATCACTGTTGGTCCATTTGGGTTTCTTTGTCAAGGGAAGCCAAACCCTAACACATCACCATGGGTCTGGTAGGCGCAATCATACAGCATTAGTAAGTAAGGATTATAGTAAAATCATAGAAAATATGAGTTAAAAAAGAGATTTAAATAATGGAGTCAGACACCTTTCATGGTTTCATGCTCACCTCCTGGATCACCATGATCTCAACAGTCAGGTCCACACACAGTGGGCAGGAAGCTGGGACTCCCGAGAGAGCCTGAGAGATAGCTAAAGGGACCAAGTTAATTGCTAACCAAGGTTTATATCAGGGGTGTGATTTGGTAACCATGCATCACAGGAAGGGGATGTACAATAGGAAGGGGACACCCTTAAGAAGGAGAGGGACTAAGACCATACATGTGACAAGAAGGGGGATTCTAGCTTCATGGTGGAATTCTTTGGGTAAGCTTGACCTCCCTGGGCTCTCCTATAAGGAAGTAGTCTCCTACTGTCCTTATCAGAAGAGAGTGGGCCCTAATTAGGGTGGGACAGACTATACAGTCTGATAGCTCTAGATGGTTGATAACCCTTAGCGAGAATAACTCCTGATCTAATTCTATTGACCTCCAAGAGTATAGTCACTTGACATGTATAACAAGCAGCTAATATATTTGCCATATATTTGGAGGAGACAACTTGGGAGAAATCTTTCTGTTTCCCATATTTCTTTTTTTGGTAGTTTGCTTGATATAATATTCATATATATATATATATATATGTATGTATGTATGTATTTCCACAGTTAAAGTGCTTTAAAAAAGAGTTGTATATACAACATCACATTCCATTTTTTTTCTCACATCACTGCCTTGGTGTAGGTAGGAAGCCCCGCCTTGTTCCTGGAGAGTTGCTGCTGGATTCGAACCGTCAACCCTGTGGGCCGCAGCCCCACACACAACCACTGTGCCACCAGGGCTCAGCTCATCACAGTCAATTTTAATGCTCCCCTTTGCAGTCTCTGTTCATTGTTTGCTCTCCAAGTTCCCTCACCCCCCACCCCACCCCCACATCTCCATAAACCACTGCATCAGTTTTTGTCTCTGATGCATTCATTCCTTATGTGGTCCACAAACTGAGAAACCCAATAGAAACAATAAAAAACAAAACAAAAGAAGAAAATCATAATAATAATATAAAAATAAAGAGTAAGAAAGAAAAGACTGATGTATTTTTGCAGTACATTCGAGAAGCTAGAGAAGAAATTTCTGTTGTGGTACAACTGAGAACTAGCTGATGGGAGAGCAAACTCAGGTTGGGTCAAGAAGTCTTTGATCTTGCTCAGTGTTTCAAACAGAGTTTTCTCATCTGCATCGTCCAGCTTGTCCAAGAGCTTTCCTCCAGCTCTGGCGGAGCAGCTCGCCTCTGCTCGCAGAAGGTTCCTTAACTGGGAATTCACTCAGTGGCGACCATCTACGACAGCAGCAGAGTTCTCTCTCTACTTGGAACTTCAAAGAGGACCTTGTTGCCTTTGTGTGGAGTGAGCCTTGCACACCCCCGCATGCCCATCCAATCGTTGCAGAGAGGGGGCAGGGAAACACAATTGGAAAAACAGAACTTCTCTTACGTGGGCTTCATCGGAAACCTTCATGCCCCCTTGTCATGTGACATAGCATAGTTACAGGTCCCATAGATTAAGACACAGGTCTCTGGGGATCATTCTTCCGCCTACCCTGATGCCATGCAAAATATCTTTGTGACGATAAAAACACATTAACTACAAAAAATTGAAACATACAAAAATTAAAATTTAAGCGATTCTATCACCAGAGATGACCACTGTTAACATTTTGGTGTGTTTCAAGATTTTTATATATGTCAAAACCAGATCATGCCATAAATTCTGCATCTGTCTAACATAAAATAAATATCTTTCCAAGTCAAAAATAAGTTATGAGTCAAGAAATCAATAAAATGATTCATTTAAAAAAAGGGGGAAGGGGAAGGAGGAGCTTATACCAAGAGCTCAAGTGGAAAATGTCTGGAAATGAATGTGAGAACATGTGTGCAAATGTGCTTGATACAGATGATGTCTTGAATGCTATAATAGCTGTAAGAGCCCCCAATAAAATTATTTTTTTTAAAAAGTCAAAATATTATGCCAAGGGGCTGAGCCCCGGTGGCGTAGTGATTGTGCACGGGACTGCGGCCCACTGGGATGGAGGTTCGATTCCAGCTCCACGGAGCAAAGGCTGGGCCTCCTACTCCCACCACCTGAGGGCAGTGATTGCCTCCCCCTCAAAAAAAAAACTAGAAACAAAAAAACTAAAATATTATGCCAAGATATTTTAAAGTTGTCTTGCTTGTGCCTGTATTTAAGATTTTACAAGTCAGTGTCTTCTCTTTCTTCTACATGGTGCTGAATTCTAAGGTCTATTCTAATTTTTACATTCCCTCCCTCTACGAGATAGTCATGAGGCCTTTTCTAATATTTCAGCATTGTGAATATATTTGATTTCTTTTGGATGTAATAACTTAGGATTAGGGTGTACAAAGCCAAAGTCCTGAAATGAGCTTTAATTAAAAAGTAGATTGTCTGATCTCAATGAATGGCACCTCACCACATGCCCCCTAGCCAGAGGGGAGAACCACACAAACCAGAGGGGAGGGGAGACAGTGGACCGTGTGAGATTTGAAAATAATGAACAATCTACAATCTATCAGGGGGTCACGAGAGTTGGGGTAGAGTAGGGAGGGGGGAAAAGAGGAGCTGATCCCAAGGGCTCAATAGAAAGTAAATGTCTAGAAAAAAATGAAGGAATACATGTACAAATATGTCCGATATAATTGGTGTAAGGCCTGTAAAATAAGTTGTAGGAGCTCCCAGTAAAATGATTTTTTTTTATTTTTTTAGGCATCACTGCCCTGGTGGTAGCAGTAGGAGGCCCAGCCTTTGCTCCTGTGAGCGGGAATTGAACCTCCATCCCAGTGGGCCGCAGTCCCGCGCACAACCACTACGCCACCAGGGCTCAGCCCTAAAATGATTTTTTTTAAAAAGTAAATTGTTGCTTGACAGATGAGTTGTTTTGCTTAATTGACATAGTATTAAAGAATTTCTGAAAGCTATCAGTGAAATTAACTGATTTATAGGCTTATTATTCCTGGACAAAATAAAGCATGCTAATGCCACTCATCGATAGCTTTATTTAATCCATTTAGACCTCAATGATTTCAGTTATCAGGTATTGCCCATATCATTTCTGCTTTAAATTTACACTAGCTGAAAATTTACACTCACTGCCCTTGAGTCAATTTCTGTATAGGGTTTCTGAGACTGCATATGTTTATGGGAACCAACAGTCTCTTCTTTCTGCTAAGGAGGAGCCAATGGGCTTGAACAGCTGAGCTTGCAGGTAGCATCAACATCTAACCCACGGCACCACCCAAATGTATCGCTCCTGGCAGAACATTTCCAAACACAATGTGAAGCATTTAAAAAATATATATCTATAGTAAGAACGCCAATAAAAGAAAAAAAGCTATATATATATGTTATAAATGAGTCTTAAGATGCTATATTATTTATACTCTTCCTGTATCATTATACCCTAATGCCTTTCGTACTGCTTTGTATGAACTCTATTGTTGCCTATCATTTATACTCAAATTGCTGCTCTTTTACCTCTGACCAGGAGGGAAAAAAAAGGCTGTCCACTCTAGTAAAGGTTTACAGACTTGGAAACCCTAAGTAGGGCCCTTTATGTCAAAATTGACTCAATGGCAATGGGTTTAGGTTTACCTGAGTGACTCCCAGGAAGCTTGGAAATCATTTTATCTTTGATTTACTTTGACTTCACCACTTTGCCCATTTTCAAGCATATAATGAGGTATCCTCCAAGGATTCCGGTTTCCTTTATGGATGAATAAACTTAGTGATCAAAACCTGGAGTGTGCACATCAATAGATTCACAAAAGTGCTAGTTGACAAGAATTATATCAGATCTCCTGGCTGAATTACAAAAAATCCAAATTTGATGATCCAGATGCAGGATTCAGACCCACCGAAAAGCAAGCAAGCTTTTCCACACATCTGCTTATATTGGAAGCAGGCCATATGCATGAGGATCTCTTAGCAAAGGGTGTTACTTGGCCTTACCTGTCAAACCACTGGGAATTCTGGTACAGCCCACTTGACACAAAATCTTAACTACCACAAGAACAATATTTATTTTTATAAATATTTATTTTTATTTTTATAAACAATATTTATTTTATAAAAATATTTATTTTTATGTATCCTGCTATAATTTATTCTATAGGATGATTAAATTTCAAAGTTGGTCCCAAACTTTAGGAATCTTGCATGGTGCCATTTCCTCTTGGTGTTATCTCTCTAGGTTTGCCTTCAGATATTCTTGCCTCATTTGAATATGAATTGAATAGGTTCCAAAAGAAACAGGTCACTTTATCTTCTTTTTTTTGGGGGGGGGGGGGGGGCATCACTGCTCTCCGGTGGTGGGAGTAGGAGGCCCAGCCCCACTGCTGGAATTGAACCTCCATCCCAGTGGGCCGCAGTCCCGTGCACAACCACTACGCCACCGGGGCTCAGCCCCCCTTTAGTTTTTCTTCTTCTTTTTTTTTTAACAGCTCACTTTATAATAGCAACTCCATTCTGACATGCCATTTTATTTCTCAGGTCAGAAGCTGTGACTTCAAGGCTAACTTCTAAAATGTCCTGAAAATACACGTGTGTGTCTTCAGCCTCCTGCCGTTCTCCCTGAATCAACCAAGTACAAGATTGTATATGGACCTGGTTCCCCTCCCCTTGTTTGATGTTGTTTATTGGCGTGGAGAGGTAGATCTGACTGTGCAGGTGTGTCAGATTGCCAACTGCTTGACCTAAGCATTTTGGTCAACCAAAGGCTCCATTTCTTAATCTAGGTGAGGTCACATGCCTAATCCAGTGAGTGGTCTAACATATTTAAGTGCAAGATGTTTTGCTTTGTTTTTTCACAGTAATAATTTTTACTATTGAAAGTCTGTCACATATAGTTTACAAATAACAGAACACAATTGTAAATTTCATGCTATTGGTGGTTTCTCATAATTCTTCATTTTTCTGAATTTTTATTGCCATATCAAATACAAGTGGTTTCAATAAATAATTATACATTTTCACAGTTTGAAATGTCCAAGTTCAGAGTGCTAGTTCTAGGGAAGGTCATTTTGCTCTACAGGGAAGGTCCTTAGAGCTGCTGCTCTTGGACAGTCAACATGGTTTAGCATTTCTTTTCCTGTGTCTTATTTCTCATACTTTTACTCTCTGTTTTTGTTTTGTTTTGTTTTGTTTGGGCATCACTGCCCTCAGGTGGTGGGAGTAGGAGGCCCAGCCTTTGCTCCATGGAACTGGAATCGAACCTCCATCTCAATGGGCCGCAGTCCTGCGCACAACCACTACACCACCGGAGCTCAGCCCCCTTTACTCTCTTATATAGCAAAGGGATTGACTCAGGATGCACCCCACAATAATCCTTTCTCAGTAACTGAAAAATCCACTCACAGATGGGATTATAACCACAGGCCTAGAGTTTCAAATTTACAGCCATAGTTTTTGGTGCATTTTTTTAAGGAAGGGGGATTGTAACTTATGACATTCCACCCCCTGGTCCATGTAAACACATTCACTTCACGTAATTGTAATTCCAAGTCAAAAATACCTTCAGGATCATCTAAATCAAATATGAATTTGACTGTTGTATTTCATCCAGGAGCAGAATTCCTCTTCATCAGATGTAACAAACTTCAAATGCACTTCAAGTCCACATTTTCATCCATTCACGAAGTTGACAGACATCCAGAACAAGGTTGTCATCAAACAGTATTTCACTCCACCTCTACCCCCTCCTCACCACTTGTTCCCTGGGGTCCATTTCCAGTTTCGGGGCATTCAGGGCCTGGGGTGGTATTGCTTTCCAAAATGTTTCTTTTTTATTTTATTAGCTACATAAAATAGTGGGTTTGTGGTTTGAAGCCACCAATTATTGCCACAAAAGCTAGGCCTTGAGATGTACTTCTTTTATTTTTTGTTTATGTATTTGAGATCTGCTACTTGTAGCTAACAGCCATAGAAAACTCTATGGTGCATAACTCTATCTGACACACAGGAACGCTCTGAGTCAGGGAGTTCATTTCATGTGTGTTATATAGTTCAGATCTATACTGTTCTATAGAATAACCAGTAGGCACACATGGCTATTGAGCACTTAAAATGTTTTAAGTTTGATTTGAGACTTGCTGTGAGTATAAAATACACACTGGAATCTAAAATCTATTACAAGTGAATTTTACCTTCCTTGCATCAGTCATTGTCACTCTTTGGTGTTATGGCTCTGTAATCTGTCTCCCTAAGCCTCTGAGAGTGGAAGCTTCAGGGCAGGAATTCTCTTTGTCCTCTTTGAATTGTACCTTCAGCACATAGCACAAGGTCCAAAGTTAGAAGCTATTCCTTTAAACAGAGGTTAAAAATCTTTATCCAAACAACCTTCCCCATCCTCAACTAAACAAATTAATGTTATCCTTTTTACTTTAAAAAATGTAACTACTGCCAGTGGAGGGGTCTGAAGGTCCAACCCCAATTTCAACTACTTGGACAGCCACCTTTCCATGCAGGGAAGTTTGCTTTGGAGGACAGCACTGAAGCTGCAGCTTGAGAGTGAGACATGCCTGACCAGAGCACAGGAGAACAAATGAATGGGGAGAAAGAGAGAGTGGAGTGCATCCTGGCCCACCTAGCCTTCAGGATGCTATTCGCACTCAGAATAGCCAATCCACAGAGAGGACCATATGGACAGCCCCACTATGAAACATTTCTCTTGCAGACCCAAGGCCCTACATGGACAACAATGGAGAAGCAGGGTCATGATAGTACCCTGGCTGACCCCACCACACCAAGGCAAAACACTAAGGGTGTGCAGCAGAGCAGCATTAGGGCAGAGCACGGAAGTTCCTGCCCTGAAGCTCCCACTCTCGGAGGGGTGGGGAGACAGATTACCTAACATTAACACCAGAGTGACAATGACTGATGCAAGGAAGGTCAAATTCACTTGTAATAGATTTTAGAATCCAGTGTGTATTTTATACTCACAGCAAGTCTCAAATCAAACTTAAAACATTTTAAGTGCTCAATAGCCATGTGTGCCTACTGGTTATTCTATAGAACAGTTCCCGAAGGAGTGCCAAGGATATACTTTGGGGCCAACGTGTGGCACCCCATTGTACTAAACCGGGAGACCCTCCTCGAAGTCAATGAACAGACCTTGAACTATTTACAGGTTTTTATTTTGCTATTATTTTTCCTTTTTTATTTATTTATATATTTTTTTCTGGACATTGAGTTTTTTTGGTTGTTATTGTCATCATTTTGTTTTCTTTGGTCACTACATCTTACCATGTCTTGTTTTTTGGCTTTTTTGGGGGTACATATTGTTATCTCTGAAAGTGTATCGAAATAAGATAGGCTGGATGAACAGTCTGGAGGAGAAAACAATGGAACTGATGGTTCCAGGGGGACATGGGAGATGGAGAGGTGAGGAAAAGGAGGTAGTGTTGATCAACCCAAAGTTAAGGTGATCCAAAATCAGTGACAAGGTGGGTAGGAGAGGCCTGACAGGGATTGATCAAGAGTAATGTAACAGAGAGAAATTATTGAAACCCAAATGAAGGCTGAGCATGATTGTGGGGCAAGAGGAAAGTAAAAGGAAATAAAGAACTGGGAGGTAAAAGGCATTTATAGAGGTCTAAACAGAGGCATGTACATATGTAAATATATTTATATATGATGATGGGGAAATAGATATACATGCATATACTTATAGGGTTAGTAATAAGACAGCAGATAGGCATTGACCCTCCAATCAAGTATTTCCTCAATGCAAGAACGTTTTGTTCAATTAAATTGGCATTTCATGATGCTCACCTTCCCGACACAATCACTGAAGACAAATGTGCGCATAAGTAAAAGTGGTGAAGAAAGCTGATGGTGCCCAGCTATCAAAAAATATAACATATGGGGTCTTAAAGGTTAGAAAGTAAACAAGCAGCCATCTAGTTCAGAAGCAACGAACCCCACATTGAAGAAGCACACCAGCCTGTATGACCATGAGGTGTCAAAGGGATCAGTTATCAGGCATCAAATTACTAGATATCGTATCATTGCATGCCCACCATCCTGATAGGATCGCTGAAGACAAATGTGTGCATAAGTAAATTTGGTGAAGAAAGCTCATGGTGCCCAGCTATCAAAAGATATAGCATCTCAGGCAGTGGTTGGCAACCTATGACCCGCAGATCACCTAGTGACCCACTGGGAAAATTTTAGTGAATCAGTAAACAATTCTTTTTTGTTTGTTTGTTTTGGCATCACTGCCCTCTGGTGGGAGTAGGAGGCCCAGCCTTGCTCCTGGAGAGCTGCTGCTGGATTCGAACTGCCAACCTAGTGGGCCGCAGTCCCTCACACAACCACTATGCCACCAGGGCTCAGCTCCAGTAAACAATTCTTAATTATGACAATCGGTAGGTATTCTTGCCAATGAGTTAAAGTGGGTGCTTTTGATTTATGGCAATGGCTAGCAGTAGAGGGCCATTGCTACGCCATGTGCTTTCAATTTGGTAAAACAGCCAATGGCAGCTGGCCATTGGTGACTGTCTTCTTTAAGACGAGCTAAACAAATGAAAAGCAATATGAATAGTTTGACTTGAATGAGATAGAGCTCATTGGACTTGTCTGTGGATGAAAGTACTGACATAAATAACATTACAAGCCTTACAATAGTTGCTCAGTAAGGAACTATTGATTCTCCAGTTCTCATGAAGAGTTGTGTGTACTTTCCCCAATGTTAGATACTATGAAAGGTGTTGATTTTTTAAAGAAAGTTTAAGAATTCATTAAATTTGAAAAAGGAAATGTTTTTGATTTGAAGAAAAAATTATTTTCTGTCACAACTGATGGAGCTCCAGCAATGTGAGGAAAACATGCTGGCTTTGTAAACCTATTGCAGAAGGAAATTGGAAGATCACTACTTTCATTCCATTGTATAATTCATGAAGAAAATTTATGTGCAAAAACCTCCTCAAAACAGTTAAATGAAGTGATGAGTGTAGTGATTAAAATTACTAATACAATTATAGCTCATTCTACCTTGAATCAGAAAATTTAAGATATTCTTAGAAGAAATTGAATGTGAACATAGTGATTTATTAATGCATACTGAAGTTCACTAGTTAAGCAAAGGAAAGGTTCTAAATCACTTTATGGGATACATTGATACAATTGAAATATTTATGAGTGAAATCGGTGAAAGCCTCCCTCAGTTCAAAGTTAAAAATTGGCTTCTTAAATTAAAATTCTTAGCAGATATTACTAATCATTTCAAGGATTTAAATTTGTGCTCACAAGTCAAGGAACACACAATTCTCAAACTTCATGAAGAATGGAAAAGTTTTTGTTGTAAGATAGTTTTATTGTAGGGTGACTTAGTGAAACAAACATTTAAATATTTTCCTTTAGTAAAAACTCATAAAGAAATTACAAATGCAGAAGTAGCATGCTTAAAACTTACATAGATGCCATTCAAAATGAATTTGAAATCCAATGTCAGAGTTTTAAAGCCCAAGGTCCTATGTTCAGTTGCATAATAAAGTCTGATGAAATGGAGGACAATGTGTTGGGCCTGCAATATTTCAATTTCAAGGAAATTGAAAATCTGAATATGGAGTTAATTGACTTCAAAAACTCAACAATATGGACAGACAAATTCAAGGCTTTAAGAAGACAACTTGAAGTCACTGATGAAAATCACTTCAGTATGATAGCTACATGTTGGGCATCATTTCCTTCCAAGTTTTCTTTGATAAAGAAAGTTGTTTTCACTTTACTATCAGCTTTTGGGTCCAACTGCTCATGTGAACAGGTATTTTCCCAAATGAAATTCATTCTCTATTCATCATGAAACAGGTTAACTAACTAAAATTCAGAATCATGTGTTCTTTTAAAAACGATGAATTATCAGGCTGATCCCCAATGGCATAGTGGTTGTGTGCGGAACTGCGGCCCACGGGGATGGAGGCTCAATTCCAGCAGTGGGGCTGGGCCTCCTACTCCCACCACCGGAGAGCAGTGATGCCCCCCCCAAAAAACAAAAAAAAAAAAAACAAAGAAAAACAATGAATTATCAACCAAATATCTCAAACCTTACAGGGATAATGAAACAGCATCAAGGAAACCTTTAAAATGATTAAATGTTAATTAAATAGGTATTCATTTTATTCACATGGTGTGTATTTCCTGCTAACATTTTATAATTTCTTTCAAGTTGTATATATAGATTTGATGATAATAAATTTGTAATTCTATACTTAAGATATATTGGGTTATCCCATCTGTATAATGTTTTTATTTTCTGTATTCTAAGATAATGTGTAATCTAAAATAGAAGGATGTGACTCACCAGCAAAAATTTTTGTGTGAAACAATTGAAAAATGATCCACTTGAACAAAACAT
Organism: Nesogale talazaci; assembly: GCA_004026705.1. NCBI lineage: Eukaryota > Metazoa > Chordata > Mammalia > Afrosoricida > Tenrecidae > Nesogale > Nesogale talazaci. Next base: position 47,484 of record PVJH01013548.1, on the reverse strand, counting down.
TGCCAACCACTGGTCTGAAGGAGGGTCTTAAAGGCTTGAAAGTAAACAAGTGGCCATCTAGTTCGGAAGCAACAAAGTCCACATGGAAGAAGCACACCAGCCTGTGTGACCACAAGGTGTCGAAGGGATAGGTATTAGGCATCAAAGAACTAAAAGTTATATCATTATAAATGAGGGAGAGTACAGATTGGGAACCCAAAGCCCATCAGGAGGTGAAGCAACAAGGTGATGAGTCAGTCAGGTTATGGTGTAGCAATAATAAAATATGCAACTTTCCTCTAGTTCTTAAGTACTTCCTCCCTTCAGTCCCCACTATCATGATCCCAATTCTACCTGACAAATCCAGCTAGACCAGAGGATATACACTGGTACAGATTGGAACTGGAAACATGGGGAATTCAAGACAGATGATTCCTTCAGGACCAGTGGTGAGAGTGGTGATATTGGGAGGGTGGAGGTAAGATGGAGTAGAAAGGGAGAACTGGCTGAGCCCCGGGGGAATAGCGGTTGAGTGCTGGACTGCGGCCCACTGGCTTGGCAGTTTAAATCTAGCAGCAACTCTCCAGGAGCAAGGCTGGGTAACTCTCACAACCACCAGAGGGCAGTGATGCCCCCCCCAACACAAACACACAAAAAACAAACAAAAACAACAAAAAAGGGGAAACCAATTACAAGAATCTACATATAGCCTCCTCCCTGGGGTATGGACCACAGGGAAGTGGGTGAAGGAAGACATTGGACAGTGTACGATATGACAAAATAATAATAATAATTCATAAATTATCAAGGATTCATGAAAGAGGGGGAGTGGGGATGGAGGGGAAATATGAGGAGCTAATACCAAGGGGTTAAGTAGAAATAAAATGTTTTGAGAATGATGATGGCAACAAATGTACAAATATGGTTTGCATACAATAGATGTATGTATTGATTGTGATAAGAGTTGTATGAGCCCTCAATAAAATGATTTTTTAAAAAAAGATGACTGCATAACCCCATTTGAGACGAATGAATAACAGAACTGCTGGTGTATGGATACATTAGATGGTATAAGATAAGACCCCAAATATAGATTAATAACAATAATAGTGATATATCATAATGAGGGTTCCGGGAAGTTGGGTGGGAATCGGAGGAGATAAAGGGGAGTTTCTATCAGAGTTAAAGAAGAAAGAAAATGTTTTGAAACTGATGGTAGTAGCAATTGTACAATTATGGTTGATTTAATAGAATTATGGCTGTTATAATATCTGTAAGAGAGCCCAATAAGAGGATTAAAAATAAATAAATAAAATTTTACAGCAGCAAAAAATAACGACTATATTAGTACTTAAAGGTCAAATATAAGTAGCAAGAAACCAATATTAAAAATTATGAGAGGGCTGAGCCCTGGTTGGCGTAGTGGTTGTGCATGGGACTGCGGCCCACTGGGACGGAAGTTCAATTCCAGCAGTGGGGCTGGGCCTCCTACTCCCACGGCTGGAGAGCAGTGATGCCCCCCCAAAAAAAGTTGAGAAGTTCCTTCCTTCAAGACTAGACAGATATGTTAATCAGACCTTCTACAACAAAGATTTATGAAACAGATATAGAGGACAATCATAGAACCCCCAAATTTCAAAGAAAATTATAAAGAAGTCGGCCAAACACCGATGAAAGAGAACTGTGGGCTGAGCCCCGGTGGCGTAGTGGTTGTGCGCGGGACTGCAGCCCACTGGGACGGAGATTCAATTCCAGCAGTGGGGCTGGGCCTCCTACTCCCACCACCGGAGAGCAGTGATGCCCAAAAACCAAAAAAACAAAAAAAAAAAGAGAACTGTTAACTAGCACAGTTAGTTAGCAGTCATCTAAAATTACTGCAAGAGCAGAAATCAGATAATCAAGTCTATACTGGTGATCAATAATCAGAGAGGTCTTCTGTATTCTCCCCCTTTTCTTCTTATTCCTACCCTATCCCCCTTTCTTTTACTCCCCAGCAGTCAGGAATTGGCAACCTTGCACATCCATACCCACTACCACTGCTCCTCCACCCACTGGAAGAGGGCCACCACCCGCTCCATCATACCACAGGAGAAAAGACAGACAGTATACAAAACCCACCCAGCTTACCTTCAGCTGCTTTGAATGACCAAAACCTAGACACTTATATCCTCAATCCCACCTGCTAAAAAACCTACCCAGAGACAGGTGTGATCACCCTGGGGCTGTCCAACCAGAATAGTACACTGGCTCTGTTGCTTAGATATATTAAAGCAAAGCACAAAATCAGAGAGAAGGAAACCAAATGCAATCCATAAATCAACACAGTAACACAATAATATCTCAGAGACAACAAACAACTTCAAATCACATGTGTACACACCAGGCCAGAAAATCTTCTGAAGGAAGAAATGCTATGGAAACGATTTGTTAAGAATGCTAAAATAATTAAATATAAGTACATTCATGGATTAAGAGACAGATCACAGAAACGCACAGATTAAAATCAAGGAAAGTGTAAAACAACATTCTAGAAGAATTCAGGGAAACCAAACAAATAAACTGAGGGAAAAGTGGAAAAATAGAAATTAAACAAAAACAGCAAGTAGAAATAAAGATGATCAATAATAAAATTATAGAAATAAATAATTCATTGGAAGGGCAAAGGAGCATAATTGAATCAATGGAAGACCGAATTAGCAAAACTGAAGACAAATCGCACATTATCAATCTGTTAGAGGAAAAATCAGAAAAAAGAAATGGTGGGATGAAAAAGGTCATGCGGGACACCAGTCAAAAGAATAATTTACATGCAGTGTGATAAAGACAGGACTTTTCCACATCATATACTCTAAAATATTAAGCAACCTATTTACCAACATTTGAAGCTGACTAAGTGAGCTATTCCCCCTGAAACTCCCAGTTATCTGTGGCCTTTGCGTCACTCACAGCACTCATGATAGAGCTGACTCCCCTGCTGTTAGGATGATGGTTCTCTTCCCTGGAGGCCTGTGGATGGGATTCAAGGACCATTGTCAAGGACTCCTAACAAAGACAGACCTGTTCATCTACCCCATGAGTCTGAGGTCTTCCCTTATCACATCCCTCTTGTATTAGTCATGTAGACATCCCTAAGCCATTATCACGTTATAGCCCTTAAGACAGCCCCCTCTTGTGACATGTCCTGACCAGTGGCAGTAGGACTCAAGTGTCCCCAGTAAGGTTATTTAAACAGGGAAAATTAATTTTCGCCACCCACGCTCCTGCCTCTCTCCCCTGCCCCTGAGCGCTCACAGCTCCTCTCCCTCATCATGTAATCCCTCTCCTGCCTTTCTCTCCATGCAGACCACCAAGCATGGCAGAGGTGAGCATGCTATCATGATGTGATATGTGCCTGACTCATCATTTCTCTCTCTGTCATGAAAGGTCAGAAACTGGCCTTTTCTGATAACATGTGAACATAATTCTGAAACAGAAAGAGATAAAAAAAAAATTAGAATTGTCCGAAGAAAATCGCCAAAAATTTTGTGGAAGAAACTTCCCAATATAAAAGACAAGAAGACAAGCATTCAAGAAATGCAATGAATCCCAAATATGCTAGACCCCAAAAGAAATTCACTGAGACATACTGAGATGCAGTCAGTTAATATGGCCCTTCTAGCTATCATCCCTTTTGTGATGTATTATAAATTCTAGTATGGATGCCTGTAGTGAAAGTCCCAATTTGGAGTTTTCTGTTACAGGATTAAGGTGGAATGTGTTCTGAGTTTCCACCTTAGAGGGTGTCAATTTGAGGATTAAGAGTGTAGAGGTGGGGCCTGTCAATCTGGAGATAGCCAATGAGATCTCTGTGTGAGCATCACCTTCTCCTGAGAATTCTGAGAAATGTGATAATTCCTTCTTGGAAGTGGAGACACTATCTCTCTCGGTTCCCTTCCTGGAGAATTTCTACTGACAGGACTTGCTTGGACTCTCTATTGACAGGCTGACTTCCTGTGAGACATCCTTAAGGAGAAGCCACATGGAGCTACCCTAGTGCTCTGGGCCAGACAAGCCACATGGACGCAATCAGACCTCTGAAGCCATAGGAAACACTTGGAAACCTCTGCCTGTGCTGAGATGTTTACAACGCCACTGCATCCAAAGACATTCTACCCATCTGACTTGTAATCATCTACATTTGGCATCATTGCATGTGTTTCATGAGTCTGAATAAGACTTTATAGACTGGGATGAGACATATGGGCTAATACTGGATTTATGATCTTGGACTGGGCTGGGTTGGGATGTTTTCTTAATGTACAGTTGCTTTTGTATATAAAAGTGTCTCTTCTATACATAGGAGTATTTATGAATGTGTTTCTCCAGTCCACTCAGACTAACACAGAGGGTTTGACTCAAGTCATCACTTTTATTTCCTTGAGATACGGTCTGCTGAAAGACCATACCTGTGGTAAGACATGTCAGAAGCAGTCACTGCAGAATCGCAGAATCACTGCAGGAAGAGTTACCAGTGGAGCACATTTGAGGACTTGGTCTGGAGTCGCAGAGACGAACAGCAGATCATGAAAAGAACAGAAGAGCAGCACTGAAACCATGAGACTGGAAGGCACAGCAACAGGTGGGCTTCCTGGCAGAAGCCAAGGGGGAGAGGTTGATGAGCAGGGAGACGCGGCGGCTGACTTAGGAGAAGTATTGATGTGGACTCTGGACGGTGCCTTCACTGTTTACCGATCCTGGCTTGTGCTGTTTATTAACTTCCCTAACCAACCCCTGTGATTGTGAGCGTTGTCTGTGAGTTCTGTGTAGCCATTGCAACACATGGTCAGGCCCAGCATAGAAGCAGAGTGCTGTGGGAGGAGCTGTTGGTGTCAGAATAGGTAAAGAAGGACAGAGGGAGGAAGCATGTCTCTATCTTGCGGCAATAGGGAAGTCAGAGGAGGTCCAGATACAGCCCCCTTGCTGCGTTTTCCGTCTGTCAGAATTCAACTTTCTTAAACCAGATGCTGCTCTTTCGATGCTGTCATATATGTTTCCTTCATTTCCTTTCCAGATGGATCATTACAAGTATAGAAAAACAATTGATTTTGGTGGGTGGCACTTTGCTACATTAATTTATTAAGTCTAATCCTTTTCTCTTTAAATTTTTTTTGTTTTGTTTTGTTTTTGGGGCATCACTGCTCTCCGGCGGTGGGAGGAGGAGGCCCAGCCCCACTGCTGGAATTGAACCTCCGTCCCAGTGGGCCGCAGTCCCGCGCACAACCACTATGCCACCGGGGCTCAGCCCTCTCTTTAAAATTTTTTAACAGTCTTATTAGCATACATACAATTGGTATGTGTGTTAGGCTGGGTTGTTCAAAGAGACAAAATTAGTATGTGTACATATAAGACAGAGCTTTTTTTTAAAGACAGAGCTTTATGTCAATAAGCAATTATATATATATATATTTTTTTGGTGGGGGGGCATCACTGCAAGTTATTTTATATTAAGAAAGCATCCTAACTCTATCCAACACAAGCCCAGGGATCTGCTGCTTGTTGGAACCCTGTTCAGAATCACGTAGCCCAAGGCTGACTACACAGCAAAGTGAAGTAGGATGCAGGAAGATCACAGATGGGTGGGTTCAAGGTCAGTGGAAACATGGAAGGGCACTGACAGCCCTCAGGTCAGCTCCCAGGATCAGGGGCCCACACAGGGCTGCTCCTGGAGGAAGACACAAAGTCCTAGGACACAGGGAGGGTGAAGGGGCAGAGAGAGAAGTTTTCACTGTCTTTCTTTTTTTTTTTTTTATTAGGCATCACTGCCCTCAGGTGGTGGGAGTAGGAGGCCCAGCCTTTGCTCCTGTGGAGCTGGGATTGAACCTCCATCCAGTGGGTCTTTTTTTTTTAATTAGGCATCACTGCCCTCAGGTGGTGGGAGTAGGAGGCCCAGCCTTTGCTCCTGTGGAGCTGGAATTGAACCCCCATCCCAGTGGGCCGCAGTCCCGCGCACAACCACTACGCCACCAGGTCTCTTTCTTATAGAAAAGGACAACCCCCAAGACAATCGATAGGTTGGACTCCACCCTTATCTCCCCTTGGGTGCATGTTGACATAAAGTTTAACTACCACAACATACTATACGATCTAATGGTTTAAATATATTAACAAGTTGGGCAATAACCACAATTAATTTTAGAACATTTTCTTCATTCTTGTACTCATAATTATCTCTCCAACCCCCTCACATACACACCTGCCCCCATTACCCCTGCTATAACTCTAAGAAACTGTTAAAACAGTTACCATTTAGATGTACCTACTATGGGTTTCATATAAAGAAAATCATTCTAAACAAACAAACAAAGAACACCAAATAAAACCAAAATTATGTTTCACAACTGGATAGTTTACTTCCTCCTTCCTGATGTGGAACCAACAAAACCAAACAGAAAGCCTTCACTCCAAAAGAAAACAGAACATAAATAAAACAAGAACAAATTTTAAATGGGTCAAAAGGGAAAACAAATAAGGTATCAAAATTGGACCTAACTACTTCTGAATTAATCCACTTTCCAATGCGCTGTCTCATAACATGGCTTGATCAATGATCAGAGGGGATTCACAGAGACTTAATCCATTGGGAACTCCACAAATGGATTATGGACTTCCACCGTCATTCACAAACTTCTGCAAACCACACCACATGCTCCGAATTTGGGAGCTAACATAACTTCCTTCTCTGATCTTGGATTCTATTATGTGCTATCCTTGGATTACACAGGCTGACATGCATCTTCTGATACATCATTTAGATGGCTGTTTGTTTTAAGGCACCCCTTTATGACACTAGATGCCATTCTTTCTGATTGCGGGGCACCATATTATTTCTTCACCAAACTTTGCGATAAAACTCATATCTTGGACTGAGCCCTGGTGGCATAGTGGTTGTGCACGGGACTGCGGCCCACTGGGCTGGAGGTTCAAATCCAACAGCAGCTCTCCAGGAGCAAAGCTGGCCCTCCTATTCCCACCAGAGGGCAGTGATGCCCCCCCCAAAAACAAACCTCATATCTTCAGTGATCTATTCATGAGGGCATGAAAAAGGCCACATCAGAAGAGCTCCTTAGACTAGGGTTTTTGATAAAATATGTGCTAAAAATCCATTCATCTGTCTACATCCACCTTAGAGATATCATTATCATTATTACAAAGCTAGAATGTCTGCTGAATTAAGACATATTATCAAAAAGCAAAGGGAGTATAAAAATAACAATATATGGTAGCCTTAAGCCTTAAGTATTAGACTCTAGAAGTTTTCTTAGAGTCTTTGAGGTTTTATATATCCAAAATCATGTCTCACAACTGGATAGTTTACTTCCTCCTTCCTGATGTGGAACATTTGTTTATTTATTGTTCCAGCCAATTGCTCTAACTAGGACTTCCAGAACAATATCGAAGAGCAGTGGGAGAGTAAACACTGCTGGATTCTTCCTGCAGCTTTTCTCCACTGAGTATGACACTGGGTGTGGATTTTTCCTGAAATGTGTCTTATGTATTAAAAAAAGAGATCTCTACTCCTATCTTGTTGAGCCAACATCATGAAAGGATATGGACTCTTGTCAAGGGTTTTATAGCAGTGTGAATCCTTAACCTTATTCTATTCTATCCACGTGGTATCTTATAGTGATGGATTTTTCTCATATTGAATCATCCTGTGTTCCTTGGATAAATTCTAACTAAAAGGAAGAACATTTTCTCTAGGGAAGTTCCTATTACAAAGATTAAGAGACTAGGACAAGAGAAACAGGGTAGGCATTGTACTCTGTCTGACCCAATCACACCATGGCAAAACACTAAGGTTGTGCAACAGAGCATGGAGTTCCCAAAGGAGTGTCAAGGATATACTTGGGGTCAGGGTGCGGTATCCCATCAGACTCAACTGGGGAACATTCCTGGAGGTCAACGAAAAGACCTTGAACTATTTACAGGTTTTTATTTTGTCATTATTTTTATTTTTTTACATATATATATGACATGGGGGGATTGTTGCTATCACCATTTTATTTTCTTTGGTTGCTTCATCTTAGGATGCCTGGTTTTTTCTAGTACATGTTGTTATCTCTGCAGGTCTATCTAGGTGAACAGTCTGGAGGAGAAAATAAAGGGACTGATGGTTTCAGGAGGAAGATGGGAGATAGGGAAGAGGGGGGAAAGGAGGGGATGTTGACCAACCCAGGGATAAGGGAGCAACAAGTGATTGAAAATCAGTAACAAGGTGAGTATGAGATGCCCAATAGGGATTGAGCAAGAGTAATGCCATGGAGAGAAAATACTGAAACTCCAATGGGGGCTGAGCATGATAGTGGGACAAGAGGAAAGTGAAAGGAAGTATAGAAAAGAACTAGGGGGTAAAAGGCATTTATAGAGGCATTTGTTAGAGGTCTAAATAAAGGCGTGTACACATGCCTATGATGATGGGGAAATAGATCTATGTGCGTATACTTAGAGGTTAGTATTAACACAGCAGATGGGCATTGGACCTCCACTCAAGTACTTCCTCAATGCAAGAACACTTTTTTCTATTAAATTAGCATTGCATGATGCTCACCTTCCTGATATGATCACTGAAAACAAATATGTACATAAGCAAATGTGGTGAAGAAAGCTCATGGTGCCTGGCTATCAAGAGATGTAGCATCTGATGTCTTAAAGACTTGAAAGTAAACAAGCAGAAATAAAACCCACACAAAAGAAGCACACCAGACTGCGTGACCACGAGGTGTTGAAGGGATCGGGTATCAGGCATCAAAGAACTAAAAAGGGAAATAAGGGGAGCTGGTACCAGGGACCTAGGTAAAAGGAGGATGTTTTGAGAATGATAATGGCAACAATTGTGCAAATGTGGTCTGCATACAATTGACATATGTATTGATCATGATAGGAGTTGTATTAGCCCCTAGTAAAATGATTTATATAAAAAAAGACAAGGACAAACTGGGAGTGGGGTGGTATTCACTAATCACATATCTAAAATGACTCATATCTTGAAAACATAAAAAGCTTTCGATATTCAACATCAAACAATTTTTGAGAAGAAAAATAATTCAACAAGAAAATACACAACAGCAAAGAAGGAAAAGATATTATTATTATTTTTGGGGGGGCATCACTGCTCTCCGGCGGTGGGAGTAGGAGGCCCAGCCCCACTGCTGGAATCGAACCTCCATCCCAGTGGGCTGCAGTCCCGCGCACAACCACTATGCCACCGGGGCTCAGAGGAAAAGATATTTTACTGAAGGTATATATCTGGCAAATAATCACACAAAAGGACTATCAATAGCACTAGCCATTGAGAAACACACATTAAGAAAACAAGATATAAAAAAAAGAAAACAAGATATATCACTGTGAATCCTTAGAACAACTCAATATCAACTGTTGGCAAGGATATGGAATGACTCGATCTGTTATGTTTTTGGTGGTGGTGCTGTGAACAAAGGTCTGGGACTGTCACTGCTTCGGCCAAAGACAGAGACCAGGTTGATTCAAGAAATTCTACATTTATCCTGCTTCAAACTGGTTCAGAGCAAAATTCACATTGAAGGTATGCTGTCTAGTAAAACCAGTCCTTTGAATGAAATAATTCAAGTCAAAGGTTAGATCTAGATCGGAAGCCTCCCTACCTCTTATTCTGACACTTTAAAGTATCCATCATTACATTTCAAAGCTGCCTATGATCTCCCACAATTTTTCCTTTGGAAAGATTTCAAACTTAAAGAGAAAAATGGGAACAGCACAATAGATATTCATATACACTGTCCCTCCACTCAGTAATTGTTAACATTTTGCCATATTCTCTGCCCACACACACATTTTTGTAAAAATAACTGGAAGGTAGCTGCAGACAACACGACACTTTACCTGTAAGATTTTAGCAAAAACTCCTAAGAATAAGGTGTTCTCCTGTATAGACACTGTGCAACATAAGAAGTGGACCTCGTGGGCAGGAAAGGTCTAGCTTTCGCCTCAGGCTTCTGGGAAGGAATCTCTGAGCCCATGGTAAGTTACGCTCCTGGCTATTGAGTCGATTCTGACTCTGAAGGACTCTAGGGCAGGGGTTGGCAAACTCTGGACACCAAAGAGCCAATCCTGACCCTCCTAACAACTTTAAAGTTGCTCAAGAGCCTTAAACCTGTTTTCCCAACCAAATGAAATCACCGTGATCTGCAAGAATAATCTTTCAATGCTTTCAATGTGACTTCAGAGCTGCACATTCACACGGAAAGAGCCGCAGATGGCTCAGGGGCTGCAGTTTGCCGACCACTGTCCTATAGGACAGGGTAGACCTGTACTGTAGTTCAGCAGGTCTTCACAGAAGCAGGACGTCACATCTTTCTCTGTTTGAACCACCTACCTTTTCATGAGCAGTCTAGCGCTCCATCACTGTACGGTCAGGACTCCTGAGAATGTCCTATGAGTGTCTCAGAAGGAGTGTCCTTGTCTGTCTGAGAGGTGTTGGATCATTCTGGACGATATAGCAATGTGATTTACAGTGGAGGGCAGCAATACCAGAAAACCAACTATGGGATTTAAGGCTGGGGCTTTGGGTCACGTGGACCTGGAAATTGAGATCAACCATATGGATACTCAATCAAGTAGCCATGTAAATAAAATGGATCACTAATAAAACTGCCGATAAAACTAACTGTAGTAACGATTTCCTTCATGAAAAATTAACACAAGACTGGTCCCAAGCAAACCAAACCAACCAATCAAACAAACCCACTCCTGTGGGGTCAATTGCAACTCGTAGGGACCCTACAGGATGGGGTAGACCTGCCCCTGTGGGCTTCCAAAACTATCAATCTTTGTGGGAGTACCATGCCTCATGTTTCTCCCTCAGAGTTGCTGGTGCTTTTGAACTGCTGACCTTGGTGTTAGCAGTCCAAATGGTAACCACTGGTCACCAGCGCTCTCTCTGGTGCCAGATGATGGATGTTAAGTATATCCCACCTTTCCACACTATCGTATCATTCCATCAATTGACATCAACCACCGTCTTCTCCCTTTGGTATACTCCCTTATGTCCCAGGCTGCAATGGCCACACAAACCCCTAACATCATGGAAAATGACTCACGACCCATGAATGCTGCTGTCCCCCATCAAAATTCAGATGTCCCTCTGGAGGCTCCGCGCTGTCCCCAAGGCTGTGGAAGCTGGTCCAGGACTCAGATGCAGGATCTGAAGGACATGCTCCACTAGGACACTCACTGATCATGAGATTCCACTCCTTCTCCTCCAAGGCCTCATCTTTAGGCAGCAGGATGACAGCCACCATGCTCCTATCCATACCTCCCTCTGCCCTTTGAACTAGATCTATGAATGAAAAGGTCATTTCGTGGGAGTTACAGAGACTGGCTAGAAGAGCCACATTCAATAATATACGGCCTTAGCTAGAAACTCAGACACACATCCCAGCTTGGCGATACAAATGCATGTTGTCATAAATGAAAGAAAGACAGGGCTTCCTACTCCCATAGGGAGTTAGAGTCTCAGAAACCAGAGTCTCAGGGCCACTTCTACCCTGTCTTGTAGAGCCGCCAGGAGCTGGAATTGATTCGATGGCTGTGAGTTTGGTCTTGGTTTTTGTTTTTTGATAGATCATTGTATTGGGTGCTCTTACCACTCCTACAACAATCCACACATCAATTGTATCAAGCACACTTGTACATATGTTGCCATCATCATTTCAAAAAATTTTCCTTCAATTTGAGCCCTTGATATCAGCTCCTCCCCCCCTCCCCACTCTTGGGAACCCTTGATAAATGATTTATTATTATTATTATTATTTTCATATCTTACACTGTCTGCTGTCTCCCTTCACCCAAATTTCTGCTTTTTGTGCCTCTGGGGGTGGGGTGATGGTGCAGGTTGTATTTCAATCATCGCAACTAGTTTCTCCTGCCACCTTCCCCCATGCTCATGGTCTCTCTACTCCCATTACTGTTCCTGAGAGATCTATCTGTCCTGGATTCCATGTGGCGAGAGCTCTTATCTGTACCAGTGTAAGTAGCCGGTTTGTTAAGCAGAACTGGGGTCATGATAGTGGGGTGAAGTGGGGGTAGGTGAGGAAGCATTGAAGAACTAGAGGAATGTTGTGTGTTTTGTCAGTGCTACACTGCACCCTGGTTGACTCGTCTCTTCCTTGTGACCCTTCTGTGAGGGGATGTCCAACTGTGTACCGATGTCTGTCTCCACTCTGACCCCCTTGACTCACATCAATATGATTGTTGGTTTGGGATCTGTGTTAGTCCGGGTAGACTATAGAAACAAATTCATAGACACACATATGGATATAAGGGAAAGGTTTTTATACAAGAGGAATGGAACATTGAGAAAGCATCCCAACCCAGTCCAGTCCAAGATCATAAATCCAACTAGCACATATGTCCGATACCAGTCTATAAAGTCTCCTTCTGACTCATGAAGCACATGCAGTCGAAGCATCCCGGAGCTAGCAGGGGTCTCTCCATGGCTCCTTGCTTCTAGGGTTCAGGGTCCATCAACAGCATCCAGTGGTGGTAGAAGCAACTCAGTGCTGGCAAGGGTCTCCACATGGCTTCTCCAGCTTCAGAGGTCTGGTTCCATCAGGGTAAGGCCATGTGGCTTCTCTGACTCCTCCAGTTCCTCAGACACTTCCATCTTGTCTTGTCAGTAGTTCATCGTCTCGGAGACTGACTCCCAGAGACTGAGAGTCAAGTCTCTCTTCTCTAATTGAGAAATACCACGAGACTTTCCAGAATTTTCAGGAGCAAGCCATGCCCACACAGAGGCCTCATCGGCTACTCATTGGCTATCTCCAGATTAACAGGTTAGATTCCACACCTACATCCCAATCATGAAATTGACATCATGAATACATGACCGCCAGAAGGTTTTTTTTTTTTAAATCACTTTATTGGGGACTCTGACAGCTCATCACCATCCATACATACATCCATTGTGTCAGACACATTTGAACAGAACTATTTGGGGTCTTCTGAAGTCTGATATTTGATCCCATCGGCACCTCATGATCACATAGGCCAGTGTGTTTCTTCCGTGTGGGCTTGTTTAATTCTAAGCCTTTGAGACCTCGGACACTGTATCCTTTAATAGGCAGGTACCATCAACTTTTTCACCACAAAATGCACCCATCTTGTCTTCAGCAATTGTGAGCATCGCAGAATGCCAGATTGGGCTTGGCTTTTGGCATTGTCATACACTGGTACCAGAAAACGAATGTGGTAATTCCACAAGCCCTGGCCTTCCCTCTAGGCAGTTCATTTGCTTGATTGTAATCTGTATTCCTTCTCATGAACAGTAATCATGAATATAATAGAATTCAGTGAGTTCTATGAATTCTTCTAGAAAATTATAGCAATTGGATTACCAAGGGACTGTAAACTGTAAGCTCAGCGCTTGGAAATCACCAGCCACTCCTCAGCAGAAAAATGATGCTTTCTATTTCCATAAAGATTTACAGTCTCATCCCCTTATAGAAGGGTCACTAGGAGGAGACAAACCAGTCAGGGTGCAGTATAGCACTGATGAAACACACAACTTTCCTCTAGTTCTTTAATGATCCCCTCCTCTTCTCCTCCCCCCCCCCCCCCCCCCCCCCCCCCCCCCCCCCCCCCCCCCCCCCGCTATCATGAACCCAACTCTACCTTACAAATCCAGCTAAACCAGATCATGGACACTAGTACAGATAAGAACTCAAAACACAGGGAATCCAGGACAGATAAACCCCTTAAAACCAATAATGAGAGTAGTGATACCAGGAGGGGAAGGGGAAGGTGGGAGATAGGTGGGAGGGGGAGGAGGAATCAATCACAATGATCTACATGTGACCCCCTCCAGGGGTTAAAATAGAAAAGTAGATGAAGGGAGACATCTGTCAGTATAAGACATGAAATAATAATAATTTATAAATTGTTAAGGATTCATGAGGGAGGGAGGGAGGGAGGGTGGGCAAAGGAGGGAAAAATGAGCTGATATTAAGGGCTTAAGTAGAAAGAAAATGTTTTTGAAATGATGATGGCAGCATATGTACCAGTGTGCTTGACACAATGAATGGGTGGATTGTGATAAGACTTGTACTATTTCCCCCAAAAAATGATTCTTTTAAAAAAGAAAGATGTACAGTCTTAGAAATGAACAGAAGCAGTCCTACCCCTGCCTGTCAAGTCACTGGCAGTCAGAATTGCTCTTCTGACAGTCCAGGACATTTTTAATACTCCTCTCTAACACCTTACTTCAAACACTCCCCCTTCTTTTTTCGGTGTTCTTCCTCATTCATTGCCTGGATTTCACATGCTGATGAGTCAAATGAAAGCATCATGGTTTGGATCAAGTCCTCAGTCCTCAAAGTGGTAGCTCTGCTCTTTGCCACTGTAGAGAGGTCTTTTGAAGCAGATTTTCAATATGACATTTGATTTCTTGAATGCTGCTTCTGTGAGGGTTAATGTGGATCCATGTAAAATGAAATCCTTGACACTTTTAATCTTTTCTCCCTTTATCATGATCTTTTCTCCTAGTCCACTTCTGAGGATTTTCTGCCTCATTGACATTGAGTCACAATGCATATTAAAGACAGTATTCTTTGATCTTCTTCAAAGCTTCCAGTACCACAGCAACACACAAGTCATCCTTGTAAGACAAACTGACCCATGAGCAATGGCTAATGAGACTAAGACAAGTGTATCACTGAGAGAAGTTATCTGCAGTCATCCATTAACTGAAGGGACATAGTTGAGCATATTCTGTTTGAAACATATCTATGCTTTTATGAACTGAAATTCTAGTACCAATACTTTTTGTTCTACCCTCATAAAATATGACAAGTACACATAAAAGTATGTCTGTAACCTAAAACATATATAAAGAAGAATATAATTCTTTCTCATGGAGAAAGGTGGGAAGGTTATTATGTAGACATGGGTTCTCTAGAAAAACAAAACCAGGACACTTATAATTTTATATGTATATTTATTTATTTTTTAAATTTTTTTTGGGGGGGGGACATCACTGTTCTCCGGTGGTGGGAGTAGGAGGCCCAGCCCCACTGCTGGAATTGAACCTCCATCCCAGTGGGCCGCAGTCCCGCGCACAACCACTATGCCACCGGGGCTCAGCCCCATATGTATATTTATATAGATAGATATATAACATACAAAATCAGTAGTTCATCTATAGAGCAGTACAAATGGCTCAGTGCAACTCACTTCTGTAAGACAGTGAATACATTGGCAGTCCTTCAAGTCTTGAGGGCCACTGGGTGCAAGTTAAGGAAGTAGACAGCTGAGTCCTCTGTAGAATAATTCAGGCAGTCTGGCCACAGACAGCAAATAGCAAGGCAGGTCATTAGTAGTCCTCAAGACTGAGGACAAGGTCCAACAGTCGCCAGCTTAAACAATGCATTCTCTAGTAAAGTGGAAAAGCAGGTCTTGAAGGAACCTGAAACAAAAGTGACACAGTCCATGGGTTAGGTGTCCCACAGATAGGGTAGCTTACAAATGGAGGCAGAGAACAAGCTAAGCCAGCTGCACACTGGTCCGATCATCAAAGCACAAGAGACAAGGAAGGTGAGACTTGCAGAGCCATTTATTTGTCCACCCTTCAATTAATCTCACATGTGGTCATTAGCCAGATTGGCACAATAAATCTACCTATCACAGTTATTGAGAAGTTATGAGTCAAACTGTTTGTTGAAGGACACACATAAACTTATCAGAAAAATGGAGAAGATATGCCTTCTTAGGAGAGGAAAAAGCATATACAAATGAACAAAAATAATATCATTATCTGGAGAATTTTGGAAACTAGTATAATGGGAATGAAGTTCAAGTTATGGACTCATAGATGAGTCTGGAAAGGAACCTTTTTCCAAATTTGGGGTGGGGGATAAAGTTCAGCAATTAATATGTGCTAGGGCAATGGATGGATGGATGGATTGTGATAAGAGTTTGTACAAGCCCCCAATAAAATGTTTTATTAGAATATTTTTAAGTGTGCTACGCATTATTCCATGCGTATTCATGTGTATTCACTGATGTAATTCTTACTAAAAATCCTATTAGATCAGATTATTGGGCTTATATTTCACATGGGAAACCAAGACACAAAGAAGTGAACAAGCTTTTCTGCAGCCACACAAGTATTAAGTGACAGAGAGGAGATTCACCCTCAGGCATTCTGGCTTAACTACTAGACCTGCTCTTCTGCCTCACTCTAAAAAGTTTTTTTTTTAATCGTATGCTAGTAAGTTTAGGTTTTAATGATAGGTAACAAAGTCTAATGAATACTTTTAAGCAAAGGTGTGGCCTTACTAAATTAAATGTTTAGGGGTGGCAGGTGAAGGGGGAGGGAAGATTACTTGAGTAACGGCTTGGAAAGTGAATTAGTGGCAAAATAAAGGTTAACAGGAGAGTTGAAAAGAGTGATTCATAGCCTTCAAAGATAAGGAGGGTCTGTATCTGTGAGGAGTTGCTAGCCAGTTGAATATAAAGGTTAGGAAGGAGTCAAGACCGACTGTCTGGAATCTTGCAGAACATCCAGGTGGAGTTGCCATAATGCTGAGGAGGGAGGGGAGGTTAGAGAGAGAGAGATCACCGGGTCTTCAATTTCTTGGTGTAACTGAAGCCCCTGGGAATCAGTGACTCAGGCTAGACATCCCACGACTGAGCTTCAGAGAACCTCAATGTTTTTTAAAAAGGGCAGAAGAAGGGAAGCCAACTTAAAAAATATGGAGGAGGACCAGTAAAATAGGCAGGAAAATTATTAGAATGGTGAAAGAAGTGCTTACTATAAAAGAGATACACACTAAGTCATAAGAGAGACACAAAAGCAACACATACTGTAGAAGCAATACAAACTAAGTCATGTGGGAGTTAGAGTTGTTTTACAACTTAATCGTTCTGAGTCTCTGTTTACTCATCCGGAAAATTAGCTTGGACTAAGTGGTCCCTGAAGTCTCTTTTGTTTCTTGGCGTCCAAATCTATTCAATGTCTAGCATGTGCCTGGCGGTATGGGTGATGATATGGGGAGGTGTCAGGCACGAGTCCTGCCCTAGATGAGCTTTTCAGGGACTGGGGATTGTCACACACAGACACACACGTACACATACAGACACACACGTACACACACGTGTGTGCACACAATAGAAAATACTGCAGAAAGAATTTGTCATATAGATTGATAATGAAAGGCTGAATTTTTTTGGCCTAGCCTGGGAGTTGCGAATCTAGAGAAGGAAGAGAGTATGATCCACATAGTAGTATGTGGACAGAAGCTTACTGGAGGGAGAGAAAGAAAATAGGAGGTATTTAGACAGAGAAGAGGAATGTTGAGGGCAGAAATAAAGGTATGATTCCACTGAAATCAGCAAATTAGAAGCACTCTGTTGAGAATTCATAGGAAATCAGATAGGTAGTCATTGTGCTGTGAATTACTTAATATGGTCCTTCTAGTTATAGTCTTATATTTTGGAATAATAATTCTAACCTCTATGCTTGTGATTATTATACTATGAAAGTAGTCTACTACGTTAACAAGGCAGGATTAGAGGGAGAAATAGCTTAAATCGCAATTTACTAGTGTATGTGCCCCACATCACCACTCTTTCTTCTCTTGAGGGTTTGCATTCAGTACACGAGACTTCTCCGACAAAGTTCTCTCTTGCTCTAAGTCCTGCACCTGGCTTATCTTTGTCTGACTTTTGATTCTTGGGATTTGAACCAGTGACCTGTGGCAGTTACCTAATTTCCTGTCAGCTTGTGAAAGGGTAGAGTCTAACCTGCCAATCAGGTCGCAGCTTGATGAACTAATTTGGAAATCATTGCTGTTGACCAGCCACATGCAGCTACACTGATGGAACCAAAGTCCTTGAGTTGGAGCAGCCACAAAGGGGTCCACACCAGTGCTGAGCTGCGTCCACCACCACTGGATCCACAAGACTTTCCACCCACTGACCTGTGATCTTTCTTCCTTCAGCATCATTGCATGCACTGCATGAGCCTGAAGAGGATCTTTTAGACTGCTGTCAGACCTAGGGGCTGATATCAGACATATGGACTGGATCTGGACTGGGCTGGGATGCTTTCTCAATATGCAATTGCTCTCTGATATAAAGTTCTTTTGTATACACACATGAGTGTCAATGAATTTGTATCTCTAGTCCACCCAGACCAGCACAGGCCTATTCTCTGACCTGACATGCCTGCTGCTGCTGCTGCCCTGTGAACTAGCAGCCTGATGTCTGACCTGCTAATTTGGGTTTGTCAGCAATGGCAACCATGTGGGCGAGGAGATTTCTCCAGCCTGACACCTGACTCATGCATTTGGGATTTACTAGCCTCTGAAACCACCCGAGCCATTTTTTCTTGGTGGTTTGTGAGCTGTGTTAGACATTACAGAGATTATGGAACTCTAAGATGGGATATGACCAAGCAGAATGTTGGAATTACTGAACAAGATCTCTAGGACCGCCTGCAAGTAAAATGTTGCTAAAAATACCTTTTAAATGATTACAGCAGTATATCAACACAGAGCTGCCAGGAGTTGAAGCAGATTCAGAAGAGGACATTGAACAGGGATCTCACTACTGACGTCAAATGGAGCTTGGCTTAACACAGAGAATAGTAGCAAACGACTTACTTGTGTTTTATTGACTGTGCAAAGGCATTGGACTGTGTGGATCCTAACAAACTATGCGTAGCCTTGAGAAGGATGGGAATTCTAGAACACTTCACTGTGTTCATGAGGAGCCTATGCATGAAACAAGAAGCGATTGTTCAACAGAAATAGAGGCATTTTTAAAGACCAAAGCTCATCAGTGATTACAAGAGCAGGAAGATATATTTGACCACATAGCCTTGTAGTTTTGGTTTCTAGTGATGGAAAAATAATATTTATTAAGGGTAGGATTCTGTAGCAGATTTGCAATATGTCATTTGATTTCTTGGCTGTTGCTTGCATGAGCACTGGTTGTGGATATAAGCAAAATGAAATAGTTGACAACCTCAATCTTTCCTCGTGCTGTCTATTAGCCCAGTTATGGGAAAATCTGTGATACAAGGACCTCTTTAAAGGCTTCATGAGAAAGGAGGCCACTTTGAGGGTTAAGGTGCACCTGACCCAAGCAATGGTATGTTGTTTAAAATCAGGAAAGGTGTGTGCAAAGGTTATATCCTTTCATCATATTTACTCAATCTGTGTGCTAAGCAAATAATGCAAGAAACTGGACTATATGAAAAAGACTGGGGGGCTGAGCCCCGATGGCATAGTGGTTGTGTACAGGACTGCGGCCCACAGGGTTGGCGGTTCAAATCCAGCAGCAGCTCTCCAGGAGCAAGGCTGGGCCTCCCACTTCCCCCCGTGGGCAGTGATGCCCTGCCCCCCTCCCCCCGAAAAAGACTGTGAATCAAAATTGGAGGAAGTCTCTTCAACGACCTGTGATCTATACAAATCACAACTTTCCTTGTTTACAGTAAAAAGGACTTAAAGCATTTATTGATAAAGACCAATGGCTGCAGTCTTCTGTATGGAGTATGCCTCAATATAAAGAGGAAAAAAACTGTTCACAATTGGACCAATAAGCAACTTCATGATAAGTGGAGAAAATAATGAAACTGTCAAGGATTTACTTCTGCTTGAATCTCTAATCAACAGTCACAGAAGCAGCAGTCAAGAAGCCAAATGATATACTGCCCTGGCAAATCTGCTTCAAAAGAGTTCTGCAGAATGTTCTTGAGCAAAGGCATCACTTTGAAGATTAAGGTGAGTCTGATCCAAGTCATAGAATTTTCAATATGCACAACAAACTGAAGCATGAATCAGGAAGACAAGAGAAGAATTGATGCATCTTAATGAAAATGTTGGTGAAGGATATTGAAAGCACCACAAGCTACAGAAAGAACAAACAAATCTGCCTAGGAAGAAGCACGGCCAGAAGGCTCTTTAGAAGCAAGGATGGCGAGACTCCGCTTATCTCACGTACTTTGGATTTGCTATCAGGGGAGACAAGTCTCTGGAGAAAGACACCCTGGCTTGATAGAGGGTCAGCAAAAAAAAAAAAAAAAAAAAGAGAGAAAACCCTTCAAGCTGAGCCCTGGTGGCTTAGTGATAGTTTACAGGACTTTGGCCCACAGGGTTGACAGTTCAAATCCAGCAGCAGCTCTCCAGAAGCAAGGCTGGGCTTCCTATTCTCACCAGGGCAGTGTTGCCACACATACACAAAAGACAAAAACCTTCCAATCGAGACACTGAGTACTTACAAAAATGGGCTGAAATATAACCATTATGAGGCTGGGGCTGGACTGGATGGTGTTTTGTTGCAGTGTACATATGAGGGGGTACCCCCCCCAAAAAAATCCTAATGCTCGTTTGTTTTTTTTTATGTGAGGGGGACAGTGCCTTTGAAGTGTGTTTCACCAAGTCAGACTGTTCATTAAACTTTCTATTTAGAGGTTCCAAAAAGGTTGCATAGCAATGCGGGGCAACAAAGGCCTGATTTGCGACAGATGGGGGACTGGTTTTGCCCCCATGACAATGCACCTGCTCACACAGCCATCTCACTGTGCCAGTCTGGGGCAACAAACAGCCTGCCTCTCTAGTCCCATTCACTTGACCTTGCTCTGTGTGACTTGTTTTTTGTTTCTGCAAATAAAGAGGGACATGAAAGGACAGATTTCACAATGATGTAGAAGAGGTGAAAAAAAAAAGAGATGAAGAAAAAAATGCGGAGATGCAGTCAGTCATCCAAACTGATGAGTTTGAAATATGTTTCTAAGAATGGAATATCAGATTTGACAACTGTATTAAGTGTAATGGAGAGTGATTTGAAGGTGATATGATTGTTTTGTTTAAAAAAATTAAATATATAGTTTGGAGAAAAATTCTGAGGGATTTTAGTATCCTTTTGTAATGTCACTCTGGGTTGGATCTCATTCAAGGGCAATAAAACTACTGACCGAGTGCTCACTTTATCTTCTCCCCCTTAAAAACCTGTCATTCACTTCACCCAAGTTAACTCCTGTCAACAGCCAAGCCCATTGCTTGGTCTTCCTTCCCTCACCCTCCTCCATATGGCAGTTTTCAAAGTCTGTTCCTTTGGGTATGAAAGTATTTATCTTGACTTTTAATATATTTTCCCTTATATCAATGGACTCATACAGTATTTGCCCTTTTCTGATTGACTAATTTCACTCAACACGTTGCTCTCCAGGCTTACCCATGTCATGATGAAACCATGTTTTGTGGTTTCATCATTGTTTTTTAGTGATGATTTAGTGCTATCACTGTGTGTGTGTGTGTGTGTGTGTGTGTACCAGCGTTGGTTTACCCATTATCTTATTGATGGACATTTAATTTCCATCTTCTTGCTATTGTGAGCAGTGCTGTGCTGAACACGGGTGTACATGCATCTGTTCATGCTATGACTCTTGTTTCTTGAGGGCACATCCCCAGCAGAAGGACGGCTGGATCACTCAGAACTTCCATTCTGAGTTGTTTGAAGTGGCACCACGTTGTTGGTGCACCTGTTCACAGTCCCATCAGCTATGTAGGAGGGCTCCCCTCTTTCCACACCCTCTTCAGCATTTGTCACTTTCTGTTGTTTCTGTTTTTTTTTAACTTGACTGTCAATGTCAGTGTAAGGTGATTATCTCATCATTGTTTTGATTTACATTTTGAATGGCTAATGATCATAAACATTTATTTCTTTATGTGTTTATTGGACTTTTGGAGGCCATCTTTGGTGCACTGTCCATGTCCATTGTCCACTTTTAAAAAAAATCATTTTATTGGGGGCTCATAATAGCTTTTCACAATATATAGTTACATATACTGTACCAAGTACCTTGACATGCCTGCTGGCATTCTCATTCTCCAAATATCCACTTTTCCACTCAGGCCCTTGATATCAGCTTCTCATCCTTTCTTCTCTGTCCTGTTCCCCTCTCTCCCACCAACCTTCAATACTTTATAAACTATTATTGTTTTGTCATATCTTACACTGCCCGACATCTCCCCTAGCACACTCCTCTGATGTCTGTCCTCCAGATAGGAGGTTATGTGTAGGTCCTTGTAGTTGGCTCCCCATCTTTACCCCACCTTCCCTCCACTCATCCAGTAACTGCACTCTCACCACTGGCCCTGAGAGAATCATCTGTCCTGGGTTCCCTGTATTTCCAGCTCCCATCTGTACCAGCTATCTTCACCACTCCTCCAGTCCAGCTGGATTTGTAAGGTAAAGTTGGAACCATGATAGTTGGGGGGAGGAGGCCTTCAGGAACTAGAGGAAAGTTTTATGCTTCATTGCCACCTCACTGCACCTTGACTGGCCCATCTCCTCTCTGTGACTCCCCTGTAAGGGGGTGTCCAATTGCCCACAAGGGGGCCTTGGGTTCCTCTGCTCTTCCCCTCATTTATAGTGATGTGATTCTTGTTCTTTGATGTTTGATATCTGCTCTCTTCAACCCCTGGTGATCACACAGGCTAGTGTGCTTCTTCTATGTGGGCATTGCTGCTTCTGGGTTAGAGAGCTGCTTGTTCACCTTCAAGCCTTTAAGATCCCAGATACTTTATCATTTGGTAGCTGAGCAGCATCGAATTCTTCTGCTCTGTCTGCCACTGCTCCCTTTTGTCTTCAGCAATCATGGTGAAGATAATGATGACATAATGATATAATTTTTGTTCTTTGGTGCCTGATATCTGGTTCTTCCCACACCTCATGGTCGCACGGGCTGGTATGCTTCTTCTGTGGTGGGCTTTATTGCTCCTGGGCTATATGACCGACCGTTTGGTCATCCTCAAGCTCTTTAGACCTCAGATGATGTATCTTTTGATAGCCGGGTACCATCAGCTATCTTCACCACTCTTGCTCATATCCCCACTTGTCCTCAATGACCGTCTCAGGAAGGTGTGCACACAGTGATACAGGTTTTTTTCTTGTTTGATGCCTGAGACCATTGTCCACTTTTTAATTAGGTTGTTCAACTTTTTCTTATTGAGGTGTTGCAGTTTTCTAAATATTTTAGAGATTAACACCTTGTCCTTGTACTATCATCAACAACTTTTCTCCTTTTAATGGGTTCTCTTTGATTTTTGATGCACATAAGTGCTTATTTTTACAAGTGCTTATTTTAGATTCATTTTTTATTCCACTATACAGGCTTTTTTTTTGTACATTTGTTAGAGCATCAATACCCTGCAGGAGGGCCCTAAAGTTTGTGACTATTGTCTCATTGATGATCTTTATAGCTCTGGGTCTTTCCCTTAGGTCTTTGATCCACCCTGATTCCATTTTTGTACATGGACTGAGGTATGGGTTCTGTTTCATTCTTCTACAGGTGGAAACCCAGTGTCACCAGTTCCATTTGTTGGAGAGACTATCTCTTTCCCAGTTAATGTTGTCTGGCCCTTTGTCAAAGATCAGTTCTCTGTAATTTATTTCAATGTCCCCCTGGTCTGTGTGACTATCATTACCAGACAGTTATTCGGACGACCCTGTGACTGTTCTGAGGTTGGGAAGTGGTAGGTTTCCTCCTGTGTTCTTCTTCTTCTTCTTAAAAAGCTCTTTGCTTACCCTGGATATCTTCCCTCTGCACATGAAGTTAATAATTAGTTTTTCCATGTATTTAAAGAATGAGGTTAGGTTATCGATTGGAATTGTCTTGTTTTTTTAGATCGCTTTGGGGAATATTGATGTTTTCACGATATTAAACCTTTCTATCCATGAACGTGGAATATTTTCCCATTTATGTTAGACTCTTAGTTTCTTGTTACAGTGTTCCGTAGTTTTCTTTGTACAGGTCTTTAGTTTCTCAGGTCAGGTTTATTCTAAGTATTTCATTTTATTTGTGCCTAATGTATGTGATATTGCTTCTTTTATCTATTTTTAAGAGTTGACTTCATTAGTATATAGGAATCTCATTGATTTTTGTGTGTTAATCTTGTATCCTGCCAAATCTCTCAATTGTTTCTAATGATTTTGGGGGGTCAAATATGGGATTTCCCTTCTTGTTTGCAAATGTGTATTCTGTTGATTTCTTTTCATTGTCTAGTAGGTCTTGCTAGGACTTGCAGCACAATGTTGACTAAGAGTCTAAGTGATAAAGGACATCCTTGTCTGGTTCCTGTTCTCAAGGGGAATGCTTTCAGTTATTCCCTGTTGAGCGAGATATTGACCGTTGGCTTTTCAAAAATGACCTTTATTGTGTTCAGAAATAGATCTCCTACTCCTACTTTGCTGAGTGTTTTTATTAGGAATGAGGGTTGGATATCATCAAATACTTTTTATGCATCATGTGATATAGGCATACGGTTCTTATACTTAGCTGTGTTTGTTTAGGTTGTTGTTGTTGTTGTTGCTAAGTGCCATTGAGTTGGCTCTGACCCATAGGACCTTATGCACAACAGAGCAAAACACTGCATGGCCCTGAGTCATCCTCACAGTCCTGCCTATGTTTACGTAATATATGACATTAATTGTTCTTCTAATGTGGAAATATCTTCACGAGTCTGGTATGGATTCTACTTGATCATGGTGTATTCTTTTTTAAACAGTTTTTTTTGTTTATATTGATTCATATTTTGCGGAGAATTTTTGCATCTATGCCCATGAGGGATATTGGTCTGTAGTTTTCTATTTTGATAATGCCTGGTTTGGTTATCAGGCTTGTGCTCACTTCATAAAATGAATTTAGGGATTTTCTATCCTTTTCCATATTCTGGAATCATTTAAAACTGGCATTGATTCTTCTCTGAATACATGGCAGAATTCCACATAAAGTCATTGGGACCTGTTGGACATTTTGTTGGAAATTTTAAAATGACCCAATGTACTTCTTGTGTTAAGAGCTTGTGGAAGTTTTCTTCCTCAGTCTGTGTTAATTCTGGCAGGTAGTGTATTTCTAGAAATTTATCCATTTCTTCTAAGATTTCAAATTTGTTGGAATCTTTTGTCGTAATGTATTATTTTTATTATTATTGTCGTGTTACTGTTTTTCATTTGGATGGTTGTGATGTCACCCCTTTTATCTTATTCTTGATATCTGCATCTTCTCTTTCCTTTTCCTTGTTAGGTTTGCTAGTGGTTTATCAGTTTTGTTCATTCTTTCAAAGAAACAACTTCCTATTTTTCTATTTTTTCTATTTTCTGATCCATTTGTCCTTTTGGCAATTCGTGGTACTTTCAATATTCTTCTCCAGCACCAAATTCAAGTGCAGCAGTTCTCTTTTGGTCTTGATACAGTGCCCAACTTTCGCTTGCATATAAAGCAATGGGTCATGCGTGGGTCAGGCACACCATAGTCCTCAGAGTAACATCCTTGTTTTCAATAGTCTAACAAGGTCTTGTGCAGTGGATTGACCTCTTGCAACACATCTTTTGATCTCTTGACTGACTGCTACTTTCATGAACATTGATTTTAGATATAACTAAGATAAAAATCCTGACAACTTCAACCTTGTCTTCATTTTTTGTGAGAGAAAACCAGCCTCCCACAAACAATTGGGTTCTAAGGAATGGTCACACAATTAAGAAGAAATAAAAGAGATGGACAAAGAATATACTGTGCTCACCTCCTTCATAGGGTCAGTATTGAGAGAGAGTGAATGCATTATTTCATGAGTTTACATAGTCTTGAGACATGCCCCACTCGCTACAGACAATCACATGTATAACAAGGGGACAGTGTCCTAATCTAGACATCCCTGGTTCATTGGGAGAGAAACCTAACCTCAGTGCTGGGGACAGGTAGATGGGAGTCCCCCGGGCAGGGAGAACAATAGCAACATATCTGCTCCTATAGATAAGGGCTTCCAATCATGCATAGTGATCAGCTACGTGCTTATAATGGGCATTTCTACACTATACCACTATGTGGAGAGATAGCGAGGGATTATTTTTAGACAGGAGACTATAACTGAGACTCTTTTTCAATCTCAAATGTGAAGACCTCCCTCCACCAGAATCCTGGCTTCCTGGGCACACACTGTCTACCCAGTCTCCAATTTCCCATGATTTATTATATTATCTATTGGTTCACTTGTGAGGATCTGGGTCTTCTTTACATTGAATTGTAATCCATACTGTAGGCTGCAATCCTTGACCTTCATCAGCATGTGTTTCAAGTCTTCCACCCTTTCGGCATGCAAGGTGGTGTCATCTGTTTATCACCGGTCGTTAATAAGCTTTCCTCCAATCCTGATGCCACATTCTTCTTCATATAATGCAACTTCTCTGATGATTTGTTCAGCATCCAGACTGAATAAATATGGTGAGAGGACCTAGCCCTGAGGCACAACATTTTTTCTTTTAAACCATGTAGTATTTCCTTGCTCTGTTCCTACAACTGCTTCTTGATCCACGTACTTGATCATTCCACATGAGCACAAAGAAGTATTTTGGAATTCCCATTCTTCTCAAGGACATCCATAGTTGGTCATGATCTACATTGCTGAATGACCTTGCAAAGTCAATCAAACACACATAAACGTGTCAGTCTGGGTTGACTAGAGAAACAAATCCAGAGACAATCATATGCATATAAGAAAGAGTTTTCCAGAGGGCAGTGATGCCAAAAAAAAAAAGTTTTCTATAAAATAGCAATTATATCTTTTTTTTTTTTGACATCACTGCTCTCCGGTGGTGGGAGTAGGAGGCCCAGCCCCACTGCTTGCATTGAACCTCCGTCCCAGTGGGCCGCAGTCCCACACACAACCACTATGCCACCGGGGCTCAGCCCAGCAATTATATCTTAAGAAAATATTCCACTCCAGTACACATCAAGTCCCTAAGTCTGATATTAGCCCATATGTCTGATACCACTCTATAAATTCCTCTTCAGACTCATGCAACACATGCAGGAACGTCAAGTGCAGGAAGATCACAAGCCAGGGGAGGAAAGTCTTGTGGGTCCAGTGGCAGTGGAAGCCTCTCAGGCCTAGCGTGGGTCTCCACCTCACTCCTCCAGCTCCAGGACTCAGACACCATCAGTGCAGCTCCCTGTGGCTTGCCAACAGCAATGTCACACAGAGAGAGAGTACGTCCTGCCTCCAGAGAGGAAGGCAAGAGCTTCCCGAATCCTCAGGAGAAGGCCCTGTTCACTCATTGGCCCTGTCTCATTGACTATGATCTGATTGACAGGCTAGACTCCACCCCTTCATGCACGTTGACAGGAGGCTATGCAACTGCCCAAACATCGTTCTGGTATTCTTTGCTTTGAGCCAAGATCCATCTGAAATCAGCAATGATATCTCTTGTTCCACATCTTCTTCTGAATCTGGTCTGAACCTCAGGAAGTTCCCTGTCAGTGTGCTGCTGCAACTGTTGTTGGATGATCTTCAGCCACACTTTTTACATGTGATGTTAATGATCTTTTTCTATAGTTTGTGCACTGTATTAGGTCATCTTTCTAGCTAATATATAGATGCCTTCCAGGCAGTTGGTGAAGTATCTGTCTTCCTAGTTTGGGGGCATAGATGAGTAAGTGCTTGCTGAAGCACTAACTCAGTTTGTTGAAACATTTCAGTTAACATTCCTGGAGCCTTGTTTGGGCTTAATGTTTATAGTGCAGCTTCATTTTCTTCCTTCAGCACCATTGGTTCTTGTTCATTTGCTGAGATGGTGGGTGTGGATTCGTTCTTTTTGGCACAGCGACTCTGTATTCTTTCCAGCTTGTCTTGATGCTTCTTGCATCATTCAATATTTTGCCCATAGAATCTTGCAAGACTGTAGGGTTTGTTTGTTTGTTTTTTAGTTCTTTCAGTTTAAGATATGCTGGGTGTGTTTTCCTCGTTTGGTTTTCTAACTGTGCACACTTCATTATAATATTTGACGTTGTCTTGTCAAGCTGCCCTTTGCAATGTTCTATTCATCTCCGTGACCTTATCGTTTCTTCCATTAGCCTCAGCCATTCCATGATTAAAGGCAAGCTTCAGAGTCTCTTTTGACATGGGCTTTGATCTTTTCTTTCTTTCCTGTCTTTTTAATGACCTTCTGCTTTCTTCATGAATGATGTTCTTGATGTCCTTCCACAGCTCATCAGGTCCTCTGTGATTAGTGTTAAAATCTGGCTGAGCCCCGGTGGCGTAGTGGTTGTGCGCGGGACTGCGGCCCACTGGGATGGAGGTTCAATTCCAGCTCCACGGAGCAAAGGCTGGGCCTCCTACTCCCACCACCTGAGGGCAGTGATGCCCCCCCCCCCAAAACAAACAAATAAACAAACAAAAGTAGCAAATCTGTTCTTGACATGTTCTGGAAATTCAGTCAAGACTACAGTGTAGTAGTGTGACTCCAGGTTATAGGAGTTCCACATAATCTATTGGCAGCTAAAAATGATACCAAATGGAATCTCTGGTTGTAGGAAATAGTGAAACCATGTGTTGATTTGATTTGCAGATGTCCAAAAACCTTCAGCCAAAACATCGTCGTGTTACATGCTTTGCATTTAGCACTAAAATTATAATCAGAAATTATGACACTATAGATCACTTTCACCTGAGCACACTTCTCTGTTGTTTAAAGTTTCGATATTTAAAAGCATCAAAGAGAAACAGGCCACAAAACAGGAAACAGGCAGAGTGGCGTGATCAGCATTGTGTGTGTGTGTGGGGCTGCCTCACAGTATTCACAGCATCAAAGTGGTTGTGTAAAATATCTTGCTAAAAGATGATTGGTGTGGAAACTTTTCAGCAGGGTGGGGGGGGTGTGTGTAGAGAACCAAAGGGAGAGAAGTTTGTGACCGTTGGCCATTCACAGCACTGGTGGCCTGTGCCACTTCTCTGTCCTTAGGTAGTCTTATTTGTCAAAATGCCATTCCTCCCCCAATAAAATGATTTATTTAAAAAAAAAGAGGGGGAAAGAGAAGCTTATACTAAGAGCTCAAGTAGAAAATATTTGGAAATGAATATGGCAATGTCTGTACAAATATGCTTGATACAAATGATGTATTGAGAGCTGAGCCCTGGTGGCGTAGTGGTTGAGTGCGGGACTGTAGCCCACTGGCTTGGCGGTTCAAATCCAGCAACAGCTCTCCAGGAGCAAGGCTAGGCCTACCACTCCTCCCAGAGGACAGTGATGCCCCCCCCACCAAAAAAAAAACAAATGATGTATTGAATGATATAAGAGCTGTAAAAGGCTCCAATAAAATCATTGGGAAAATATATCATCATCAAATAGAAAAAAATGTCATTCCTAATGTATGTAATATTACAAAGAAAGAGCATCGTGTGCTTGCTGTGATTATTGTGCTTTTAACACTGAAGTTCAGGGGTTTACATTGCACTCTTTAGGGTACACATGTATTCCTTAAAGGGAAACATATTGAAAATGCTAGGCCTGCAATGGACACATTTCCAAAGAGTAAATTCTCTCCTCTGTTGCAATTGTGTACCCAGCAATAATGAATAGAAGGAGAAAGTAGCAAAGTAGTAATTTATACAAATTATACTTGATTCATTGGTATTAACATGAAAAGATGCTCTTATTTTATTATCCTCTACTATACCACAAGAAGGCTCTGACGAGTTTAGATGTCTGATCGTTGTGGAGGCGACGGAGAAATTCAGAAGCAGACAATGGCGATGGCTGCACCGTGATGAACAGACAGTGTCGCTGAACGGACCGTGGGAACAATGCTGAGCCCACAACCATTTCGTTATCCCTATATGAAAGATAGTTGCTTCCTTTTAAAAAACCTTTTTGTATTTCATTGAATTCTATGAATTTGGGGGGAGTTTGAGTTTTTAATATATGATAAGATCTTGGTTTGCTGCGCTATACATTTCATTGCTTGGTGCGCCTCTAGACTCTAACTCCTGAATCTGTCTTTCCTTTGTGTCATTAGAATACTATCACCGAAACTGTAATTGTGGTGAAATACAGATCAGAAAAACTCTGCTGCTTCTCTCTGGCGTGTATAATTTAGTGCAGTGATCACATTCACGACTGGTGTAACTGTCACTGATAGCCGCTTCCAGGCTTCCTTTATCACTCCAAACAGACCCGCAGCGTCTCCCAAGCATGAGTGGCCCCTGCCCTCCCCCCAATATCCTGGTAAGCACTGATAAACTTTTGTCTCAGCCTATGTTCCTGTTCTAAGTATTTTATATACATGGTGTCCTATAGCGTTTGTTTTTTTGAAGTCGGATTTATTTCACTTCATATAGTGCTTTTCTTTTTAAAGCACCATTTTACTGACATGGTATATGTTGTCAAGGCTCATGCCTATAGCAGCAAACATTACCTCCGCGGGTTTGTCCATCCATTCTCTGTGGGTAGACACTTGGGTTATTTCCATTGGGGAGCTAGAGCAAAAAAAAGGGAATTTAAAAATAAATAAAGGGGGCTGAGCCCCAGTGGCATAGTGGTTGTGTGCGGGACTGTGGCCCACTGGGTTGGAGGTTCAAATCCAGCAGCAAGGCTGGGTCTCCTACTCCCACCACAAGAGGGCAGTGATGCCCCCCCAAAACAAAACAAAAAAAAGAATGGGCAAAAAAAGTAAAGTAATCTAGAAGAACGGTAATAACTAGAGTGCACCGGTATGCGTGTTCTTTACTTTTTTGTTAGAAAAGAGAGTAAGAGTGGCAAGGTAATTGCTAAGACATAGAGTTGGAGCTGCTCCTTTGGAAAACTCCCAACAGACAGCTCAGTAGGACAAATGAATAAACTTAGACTCTTCTGGTACATTGAAAACCCTTTTTATTCTTGACACCGAAAGTGAATGCTCCACTAAATTTAGATCTCTGAGAAAAGTGAAATTTTAGATTACATTTAGTACCCTTTTCTTGCGTCATAGGAGTGACGGACAGGCATTAAGAACATCTGCACAATGTTCTTTCTTGTTCATGCCCCCTTCAAGAGCCCTGCCATCTACAGTTAACCAAGAGAACTGCAAGACATCAGCAAGCACACGAAGCTCTTTCTCTGTGATATTACATCCATTAGGAATGGCATTTTGACAAATGAGATCACCAAAGGACAAAAAAGTAGCAGAGGCCACCAGTGCTATGGGTGGCCAATGGTCAGTTTATCCCATCTGCAGTTATCCTCTCCTGCAAGCGACGCAGACTGGAAAAGTACAAGCTAAAATAAGTCAGGGAGCGGCTCGGTAAATGTTTTTGGAGCCAGGTTCAGGGAGCAGTGAGGACTTAATTATAATTATAAGCCAAAGCTGAACACTCAGGGCTATTAAGAAGGCTGGTTTCCTGCGGCCCACTGGGATGGAGGTTCAATTCCAGCTCCCTGGAGCAAAGGCTGGACCTCCTACTCCCACCACCTGAGGGCAGTGATGCCTAAAAAAAAAAAAAAAAAAAAAAAATTAAAAAAAAAACAGAAGAAGGCTGGTTTCTAAGCTGGGTACACATCAGTAACATTTCCTTTTGAAAGAATCCCAGGGAAAGAAGGGGATCTGGAGGGAAAATGAAGCTGAGGTCCCCACTGTCCTGAATCAGTTGGTGCCTACTTCAAACCAGACCACCCCGACCTGTCCCTTTTTCTTTTTTTTTTCTTTCTTTGTTTTTTATTAGACATCACTTCCCTCTGGTGGTGGGAATAGGAGGTCCAGTCTTTGCTCCTGTAGAGCCGCTGCTGGAATTGAACCTCCATCCCAGTGGGCCGCAGTCCCGTGCACATCCACTACGCCACCGGGGGTCAACCCCCTGTCCCTTTTTCCTACTGTGGTGCTCATGGGTGGCTAGACTGCTGGAAGCTGTGTCATTCGTACTTCAAATGCCAGCAGGTCACTAAACGTGAGCAGGTTTTAGCAGATCTTCCGGCCCAAGAACAGACAACAAAGAAGAAAGGCCTTGGCCCCCACTTCAGAAGGAGGAGCCTCAAAAATCTTAGGCAAAGCTCCAAAATACCGTCAGATGCTGTCAGAGACGATGCTGTAGGATGGACCCCTTGGGTCGGAGGGCCCTGGAGATGTGACTGAAGCGAACCTGACTTCTCGGAGAGGAGTTGGCCAAGGAGATGTGGGTAGGGTCAAGGCTGGTGGGCGGGTGGGAGGGGCCTTCGGGATCTTCATTTGCTGAAGGGGCGGGCCTGAAGGTAAGGAGATACGGCTGCAAAAATCTCTCATGATAGAAACTTCGAATGGAGGAAGTATGAATCTGTGCTGGAGGTAAAGATGAACGCATACAGTATCATAGGACTTAGAGAGCTGAATGCACTGGTATTGGTCATTTGGAACCAGAAAGTCACGTGATCTACTCTGCTGGGAATGATGCAATTAGGAGGAATGCTAGTGCCCTCATTGTCAAAAAGGACATCGCAAAAATCAACCTCGAAGTTCAGGGCTGTCTGTGATAGGATCATATCTATTGGACTTCCAGGAAATCTAATCACTACAAATATTATTCAAATTTATGCATCATTCACAAAAGCTAACGATGAAAAAAATGGAGGAATCCTACCAATAACTCCAGTTAGAAATTGATCAAACAAGTTATCAAGGTGCATTGTTAGTTACTGGCAATTGGAATGCAAAAGTTGGAAGCAAAGAGAAAGGAATAGTAGCAGGAGAATATGGACTTGGTGACAGAGACTAATCTGGAGAGTGCAAGATAGAATGTTACAAGACCAATGATTTGTTCCTAGCAAATTTTTTTTCAACAGTACAAAAGGAGGTTATACACATGCACTTCTCCAGTGAACTATACAGGAATCAAGTTGACTACAGTGGGAAGAGACCATGGAGAAACTCAATATCAGCAGCTAAAACCAAGTGCCGACTGTGGAACAGCCCATATGTAAGTGCTCATATGTAAGTCTGGGTTGAAGCTGGAGCAAATTAGAACAAGTCGACAGGAGTCAAAATATGATCATGAGTTTATCCCACCTAAAATTTGAATATCTCAAGAAGGGAGCTGATGCTCTGAGCACTAATGACAAGGGACCTGATGAACTGTGGGAGGACATCAAGAAAATCATACATTAAGCAAAGGGTATTTTTTTTCAATGTAAGAAAGAATGGTGGCGTAGTGGTTGTGTTCAGGACTGCGGCCCACAGGGTTGGCGGTTCATATCCAGTAGCAGCTCTTCCAGAAAGAATGAAAAGAACAAAGTGGATGTCAAAAGAGACCCTGAAACTTTCTCTTAATTGCCAAGTAATGGAAGAAAGGATGAAGTCAAAGAGCTGAAGAGAAAAGCTCAAAGAGCCACTAGAGAAGACAAAGCCAAATATAATGAAAAGTGCAAGATCTAGAATTAGAAAAGCAAAAGGGCATAACATATCTTAAACCGAAAAAACTTAAGAAAACATTCAAGCTTCAAGTTGTAACCTTGAAAGATTCTACAGGTGAAATATTGACCACTGCCGGAAGCATCAAAAGAAGATGGAAAGAATTGAACACACAGAGTCACTGAAACAAACAAACAAACAAAAACACTAGTCAGCATTCTGCCATCCCAAAAGGCAGCATATGAACAAGAATGGAAGAAATTAAATGGAAGAAATTAAAATTGCACTGAAATCATTAGCCAAAAACAAGACTCCAGGAATTTGTGGGATATCAATCGATATCAAATGTTTCAACAAGCTGTTGAAGGACTGTAAGCATTCACTCATCTTTGACAAAATATTTAGAAGGCAGCTAGTTGGCCAGTTGACTAGAAGATCTATATTTGTACCATTCCAAGAAAGAGGTGACTTAACAGAGTGCTCAAACTATACAACAATATCATTGACAGATCAAGTAAAATTTTATTGAAGTTCATCCAACAATAGTTGCGATGACACGGTGACAGACAACTACCAGAGACTCGGGAGAGGAATTGGGACAAGGTATATCATTGCTGATGTAGCTGGATCTTGGCTCAAAGCTGGCACTATCAGAAAGATGTTTACTTGTGTTTAGTTAAGTATGCAAAAAAAAAGGCAGTCGATTATGTGGACCGTAACCAACTGCGAATAATCTTGAGAAGAATGGAAATTCCAGAGCCCTTGATTATGCTCATGGAGAACTTCTACATGGATCAAGGAGACAGTTGTAGGAACAGAACAAGGAAATCCTGCATGGTTTAAAGTCAAGAAAGGTGTGTATCAGGGTTGTCCTCTCACCAGACTTATTCTACCTCTATGCTGATCAAATTAAAAGAGAAGCTGTATTATATGAAGAAAACTGTGGCATCAGGATTGAAGGAAGGCTAATTAACAACCTGTGTGTGCACATGTTGTTAGCCCAGGTTGACTAGAGAAACAAATCCAGATATACTTATATGTGTGTAAGAAAGAGCTTTATATCAAAGAGCAATTGTATATGGAGAAAACATCATAGCCCAGTCCAGATCAAGTCCTGAAGCTTGTAATTCACTCACATATCTAATACTAGTCTACAAATTCCTCTTCAGACTCTTGCCAAATACAGATGATCACAGGTTGGTGGGTAAAAAGTCTTGTGGATCCAGTGGCAATGGAAGCGCCTCAGCACTGGTGTGGGTCTCCACGTGGCTCTTTTAGTTCTCTGAGTGTGGCGCCTCATCACAGCTAAATGTGGCTTTTCAACAGAGAGTGTGGCTCACTTCCAGAGAGAAAGAGAGGAAGTTCCCAACATCCTCATAAAAAGGCCAGGCCCACAAGGAGGCATCATCAGGCGGTGTGAACTGATTGACACACTAGACTCCATCCCTGTTCTTATTTATCAAGTTGACATGAAATTATGTAGCTAACACAAGATGACACGACCTTACTTATGGAAAGGGAGAAAGATGTGAGGCACTTGTCGATGAACATCAAGGATCGTAACCTTCCGTATGGATTACAATTCAATGTAAAGAAACCGAAATCTTCACAATGGACCAGTAGGTAACATGATGGTATTAGAGGACAGGTTGGGGTTGGCAAAGATGCTGTCCTACTTGGAGCCACAATTGATGCTCATGGAAGCAGGTGTCAGGAGGGCAAAAGGTGAGTTGCGTTAAGTAAATCTGCTGCCCACGATCTCCTTAGAGTATTAAAAAGCAAAGATGTTACTTTGAGGTCTAAAGTGTCGCTGACCCAAGCCATGGTATTTTCAAACATGCACATGGAAGTTGAACATTGAACAAGGAGGATCGAAGAAGAATGGAGGCATTTGAATTGTGGTGCTGGAGAAGGGTACTGAAAGGGCCATGCACCGATGAAAGGACAAACCAGCCTGCCTTGGAAAAATACAGCCTGAGAGAGGCAAGTATGGCCAGAGTTTGTCTTACATACTTTGGACATATTGTCAGGTGATAGCCAAAGTTTGTCTTACATACTTTGGACATATTGTCAGGTGAGACCAGTCCCTAAAGAAGGACATCATGCTTGGTAAAGTGGAGGAAGGGCAAAGAAGAGGAAGGCACTCCGTGAGAGGGCTGGGCACAATGGCTACAACAATGGGCTCCCGCACAGGCACAATTACGGAGATGGGACAGGACTGTGCAGTGTTTCGTTCTGATGTATATAGGGCCATTACGGATCAGTATGGACTGGATGTCACCTAATAACAACAAAATTACGTGACCAAAATTAGAAAAAAATTCTGTGAAGCTGATTGTATTAATATGACCCCTTCTTCTACCCAACATTTTATTGATTGCTTCACAAGGAGCCATGTGGAAATTTCAATTTATTTGTAGATTCTGCAGATTCAGAATATGTATTAATATGAATGATATCTTGTTATAACACAATCCAATAACCACTTTAAAGGCATTTTTATCTATAGAAAATTGAATGTAAGTTAGTATTGTGAGTGTGCTTCTTTCTGCTTTCTTTAAATGGTTAGACACTCTCTTCTAATTAGTTTACAATGGTGAAAAATCAACTCTCAGAAAACCAAAGTTTAACTCAATGGTAACTCAAAGCATTGCAGTTAAAATTAATGATTTTTATTGTACAATAAAATCTCACTTTAGTGAATTGCTGTCTTATACCTCCATCTCATCAAAGTAGAAATTTACTGCTACTGTGCATAGACAGACTATTTAATGATTTAAATAAAATAAATACTAAACATCTTGTTAATATTATTATCAACACCATATTCTCCTTGTCTCACCCTTCTTCAAGTATTAACTTCAGTCATGAATTGAATGTCCTCTTGGCTGGGCTATGATTCTTAATGGATTGCCACACAAGCTATAGCCCCGATCCAACGTTGGGAGAGTTTCCCTAGGGTATGACCTACATCATCTTTTATCTTATAAGAAATAGATCCCAACTCTGCCTTGCACATCCGGATGGACTGGAGAAGGTACACTAGTGGAGAGGGGGGCTGGAGATATGGGGAAATCAGGATGGATGAGCCCCCTTGGGCTGGTGGTTAGAATGGAACTACTGGATGGGTGGAGAGAAGATGGGATAGAGACGGAACCAGCTGCAAGGATCTACATATGACCTATCTGGAGGATGGGCATGGGGGAGTGGGCTGAGGGAGGTGTTGGGCAGGGTAACATATGACAGAATGATAATAATTTATAAAGTATGGAGGGTGGAATGGAGTGAGAGAGCAGGGAAACAGGGGATGGGTTGGAGGAACCGACACCAGGGGCTGGGGGAAAGGGCGGCTGTTTGGAGAATGATGACGGCAGCGGACGTGCTAGGGTTCTTGTCACAGTATTTATTTATGTATTGGAAAAATGATGTACGAGCACCCAATAAAATGATTTTTAATTAAAAAAAAAGAAATAGCATATGAGGTATTGTGTACAAGAGATTAAATGAGGGAAAAGTGAACTAAGAAAGGGGGACCTGATCATACAAGTCCCCCAATAAAATGATTAATTAAAAAAGAGAATGAAAAAAGGAAAGAAAGAAGGCTCTGACCACCATCAGGACAGAAGAACCAGGAGTGGAGTAGCGCCTGTGGACCCGGCGCTCCTATATTAAGAATCTTCTAGAACAGGGGTCGGCAAATGATGACACAAGAGCCATCTGTAGTTCTTTCAGTACCTACACAGGGCTCTGAAGTAAATGGAAAATAAAGATATTATAGTTTCATTTAAAGGATAGTATTCAAATAGTGGTGATTTCATTTTGTAACATTATATTTGTGACTCGGATCATTTTAAAATTGATGCGAGGATAGGATTGGCTCTTTGATCTCCAAAGTTCGCTGACTTGTATTCTAGAAGAAGGTTGATGCCAAGAAGCATGGACCTCTCTAAGGCATGTTGGGTTCCAAGATGCTGAAATGGGCAAGAGTGCTCCCTCCAGGGCTACCAGAGAGCACATCTTCCCTAGAGACATGCTCTGCCTCCAGCCCTCCAATCTGCTGTCACAGCCACCCCCTGTGCCAGTTCTATGACAGCAGCACAAGATAACTCTGACTGCTGGACAGTGATTTCTAATGTGATACTAGAGAGACTTTCAAGTCCAAGACGACCTGTGCTGCTTGGTAAAATGTAGCAATTCAGTCGGATACCGTCTTCCAGCTTTATCTGAGAAGCCACGTCTTCGGGAAAATGCTTTCTCCCCCCAGATTAAGGAGGTTTGTCTGGGGGAAGCTTATAGAACAGAAGCTCTCATTGTCTCTGCTCCGTTGTCACCAGTATGTGCTACCATATGTTGTTTACACATACAAGTGTTATATTCTTTCTTTTTTAATAGTTTTTATTGGGGGCTATTACATATATAGCAATCAATTATATCAAGTGAACTTGTACAGATGTGTCATCATCATTTTCTGTTTTTTCATCATTTTCTTTTTAATCATTTTTATTGGGGGCTCTTACAGCTCTTTTAACAAGCTACATATCCATTGTGTCAACCACATTTGTACATACTTTGCCATCACCCTTTTCTAAACATTCTCTTTCTACTTTAACCCTTGGTATCAGCTTCTCTTTATGACCTCCCTCCCCCACCCTAACACTCCCATGAACCATTAATAAATTATATAGACATTTCTACCATTTTTTTCATATCTTATAGCATCTGATATAAAATATTAGACTAGAATATACTTTAATATACTTTCAAGACTAGAATATACTTTAATTAGAGAGCATTTAAATTTTTTTGGTTTTTTTTTTGGGGGGGCATCACTGCTCTCCGGTGGTGGGAGTAGGAGGCCCAGCCCCACTGCTGGAATTGAACCTCTGTCCCAGTGGACCGCAGTCCCGCGCACAACCACTACGCCACCAGGGCTCAGCCCAATTTTTTTGGTTTTCATAGAATACATGTTCTCATCAGAGATGCCCCAAATAAGAAAACAGCAGAGTCTGTTGCCTCACAACTTTATATTTGTTGAGAGATCAGCGAAGAATATTTACAGGTTAACATTCAGTTTGGACTCAATAAGAATTTAATATCGGGCTGGGCCCCGGTGGCGTAGTGGTTGTGCGCGGGACTGCGGCCCACTGGGATGGAGGTTCGATTCCGGCTCCCAGGAGCAAAGGCTGGGCCTCCTACCCACCACCAGGGCAGTGATGCCTAAAAAAAAAAAAAAAAATAGAATTTAATATCTCGATGATTCAACCTCTTCTCCCAATGGAACCTCTCTATATTAAAATTTTTCCTCACATTATTACTCTTGGGATTGAGAAATTAATAATGTGTAACTATAAAAATTCTCTAACTTTAAAATTATCCTAAGGTTGGGAACAAATGTACAAATGTGCTTTGCATACAACAAATGTATGTATTGATTGTGATAAGAGCAGTATGAGCCCCCAGTAAAATGATTTTTTTAATCACCCTAGGGCATGTAAAAATTATCCTAGGGCATCAATCAGTAAGAGATTTCAGGGCTGAGCCCCGGTGGCGTAGTGGTTGTGCGTGGGACTGCGGCCCACTGGGATGGAGGTTAATCCAGCAGCAGTTCCACAGGAGCAAAGGCTGGGCCTCCTACTCCCACCACCAGAGGGCAGTGAGGCCCCAAAAAACAAACAAACAAACAAGAAACTTCAACAGAACTGAGGGGAGAGTATTTAACAATTATGCACAGTTAAATTTTCTATTAAATCTTTATTTTAAAGTTAGCAGTCTTGTCCATTTTCCATC
Organism: Nesogale talazaci; assembly: GCA_004026705.1. Taxonomy (NCBI): domain Eukaryota; kingdom Metazoa; phylum Chordata; class Mammalia; order Afrosoricida; family Tenrecidae; genus Nesogale; species Nesogale talazaci. The sequence continues at coordinate 8,510 of PVJH01013548.1, read as the reverse complement.
ATTCCCTGAACAAGCACAGAAGAGTTATAATCATAATATGTTGATTGAAACAAACTGAATCCTCACAGACGTGTCAGAGGAAACCAGCCTCTAACAATGGCAGAGTCCGTGGGCGCAATTGTACAGCAATAGTAGATAAAGAGGATGGAAAAGTCAGAGAATAAGAAAGATAGGAGAGAGAGCAGAACATTTCATGGTAGCATGCTCACCTCAGCCCCTCCACATAGCCGTGGGAGACAAGAGGAGAGAGAATGAGTATATATAATCAAGGCTTCTATAGAAGACCTAGGGGATGTGCAAGCCCTCCTGATTACATCATAACAGGAAGGGGTTGTACCATAGATGATACATGCAATGGGAGGGGTACAATCTAGGGGAGTGCATGCAACAGGAAGGGGAGGGGCTAGAGGAACTCATGTGACAAGATGGGCAGATCCATGATTCAGGCTGACAGCCTAACTTAGATCATCCTTGAGTGGGCAAGGCCTTGTCTCTGGGTTCTCCTTCAAGGAAACAATCCACTCTCCTTATCAGCAGGGAGTGTGCCCTACCTACAGTGGGACAGACAAGTGTCTGTTTGCTCTGGAAGGCTCATGTTCTCAGGAAGATAGCCTCTCGGCAGCTTGCATTGACCTCCAAGTGTACAGTCATTTACCATGTGACTCAAGCAGCCGCTTAGGTTTGGCATATATTGGGGAAAAACCTTTCTGTATCCCACAGAGACTATACAATGAAAAGGTAGGGGCTCATATACCTTTTGTTATACTGTGGGTTAGGGAGTGGTAGTTAGGAGTTAGTTCCATTATCATCTCACCAGAAAATGAAACTCCGTCTTTCATGAACCTAGTTCTTCCCACACTTTTTCCTAGTCATATCATTCTCTTCAAATTTAATCTTTGGAAATAATCCATTATTTCCTCCTTATTGACAGATGAGTGGCATGATGGAGCGGAGGCAAAGAGGAGTGCAATGGTTCTTTTAGGGTATGAAGTAAAAGAAAAAGAACTTCCCCAGCACGGACACAGTTTTGCAGACGCCAACACTGTGGACATGAAGACCAGCAAAGGGTGCAGCTGAAGGTGTCAAGAGGCCTGTCTAGGTAGCTTTCTGGGAAGCATCTCAGTGGACACAGTCAGTGACAACCTGCTCAATGCCCCAGGGACTGTAAAGTGTGAGGGCTACCACCAGGGAGTAGCCCTTCAGTGATCAAGGATTCAACTAAGCAGCTGGGAGCAGGCCCAGGAGCAAACCCTGACGATGCTCTCATCAGTCCAGTGGGGAGATGCAGCCTGGAGCCAGCGTAGTGGATGGGGGACAGGCAGATGTGCTGCACTCCCGGGGTAGAGCAGTAATGGAGGAAAGCTGAGGCCTGGCGACTGGGGTTCAGGGGAACAGAGTTCCGGCTCCTTGGGGACCACAGAAGATCTCAACTGCAAAACCACCGCGTTTCCTAGGGCTCCAGCAAGAAGCTCTGACTTTCTGAGCAGATTCCAAATCCTGAAGGGCTTGTTGCACAGTGTGGAATAAGTAATTTGCTACCATCAACAGGCCAATATTGAAATTATTTTCATAATTCTTTTAATATAAATTATATAGTATGTGTGTACATATCACCTGAGGCAATGAATATATGTTGTAGGTGACATTCTTGCTCATTGCAGTAATTTCTCTCTGGGAATTACTTAACAAAGCACTGTAGAGAAAACTTGTTTTTCTGGTTGGTAAAAAAAAAAACAACTTTTCAATTATGGACATCTTTCCTTTTTTCTCTACTTTTTAAAATCTTGTTATAATTTTTCAATTGTGGGCATCTTAAATGAGAACAATATTGCACAGTGGATGAGGGGGAGAAATTCATTTGCTTTTTCCTTAACACATACCTGAGGACACTCGTTTTTCTATGTTCCTGTTACGCTCGGGCAAGTTGATCCTGACTTACAGGAATTCTATGTACAATGGAACCAACGATTGCCGGGCCTTAATCCAGCCTCACCACCTTTACTGCAGCCAATGTGGCAATTCACCTCACTGAGGGTTGTCCTCTCTTTGTTGACCTTCTACTTTACCAAATGTCATGTCCTTCTCCTTGGACTAGTCCCATCCTAATAACCTACAAAATACATGAGACAAAGACTCATCATCTATGCCACGTCCAGTCGACTAGAGAAACAAATCCATTATCACTCAGATATGTGTAAGATAGAGCTTTATATCATGAAAATATTCCAACCCAGTCCAAGTCAAGTTCATAGCCCAATATTGGTCCAAGAGTCCCTCTTCCGAGTCACACAGCCATGTGCACTGATGCAGAATGCAGGAAGGTCACAGGCTGGTGAATGCAAAGTCATGTGGATCCACAACTGGGAGGTGGTAAAAGCATGGCAGGGCTCCAGTAGCTTTCAGGATGGCCAGCAAGCAGGAGAGTAAAGGTGGGGTGGGGATGGGGTGGCGTGGGGGGACGAGGTTCCAAGCCTTCCTTATGAGAAAGCCACGCCCATAAGAAGGAACCATCAAGCCGACCTGTTAGTCATTGTAATTCCTACAGCAGAGGTGTCCTTGCCGCCGATCCACGGAGCTGAGTGGTCTGTGGGAGGCAGACGCACACTTTGCTTCGGGGAAAGTCCCAGCCAAGAAGATGCTATGTGGTGATCTACCCGGTCCCGTAGGGCCTATCTCAAGCACAGTTGAGAGTATAGGGCAACAACAATGGAGTGCCTAAATAACAGAATATAGGAAAAATCGAACACCTCGTCTGTGGAAGGCTGTGGAGGACACGTGTGAGCCCCGACTCCATCTGCAGACAACCTAGTCAGACTAAGCTGCTGGCAGATCCCCCTTAGCCACAGGCAAAGGTTTGGAACAGCCTTACTATCAAACATAGAGCATTAACATCCTAATTAAGCAGGATCAAACTTGATACCAGGCCTGTTGACCTCCCACCCAACCTGAATTTATTCTAGGTGCAGGGATCTCTTGCTTGGTCCTGGCTTCGGGGGTCTTGTTGGAGGTTTTTTCTAGTCTGCTCTTTGTGGTATTTTTATATTACTACTGTTTTTTTTTTTTTTGTGGGGGACATCACTGCCCTCTGGTAGCCGTGGGAGCTACCCAGCACTGCTCCTGAGAGCCGCCGCTGGATTTGAACTGCTAAGCCCGTGGGCCGCAGTTCCGCACTCAACCACTTACCCCACCGGGGCTCAGCCCCTATCACTATTGTTTTATCCTAACCACTTCATGTCGTTTTTGTTCTTTATTGTTTCTGCTGGTTTTAGCAGTTTATGAAGCACAGAAGGAGTGCATGCCTAGAGATAATAACCGCTGCAAGGATTTGTAGGGGATACAGGGTGGGCATGGGTGGAGATGGGGAGCGTGAGGGGGTTTCAGGAATAAATAGTGGAAGAGCAGGGAGGGAGCACTAGAGTGGAATATGATGACACAGCTCTTTTTTTTTTTTCTGGGCATCACTGCCCTCAGGTGGTGGGAGTAGGAGGCCCAGCCTTTGCTCCTGGGAGCGGGAATTGAACCTCCATCCCAGTGGGCTGCAGTCCCGCGCACAACCACCACGCCACCGGGGCTCAGCCTCCTTTTTTTTATTTTTAAAAACTGTTTTGTTAGCACTTTAGCCACCTGCCCGCAGTAATTCATTTATATATAAAAAAAAGTTGTACAGGTGTCATTATATTCTAGGACATTTTCTTCTTTGTAGTCAGTGTTATACATTTAACTATTATTTTTTCTAATCCTGGAAAAAATAATACACAGCAGAACATTCCACAACTTCTACTTGTGTAACTCAGTCTCATTGATTATACTCTTCTTGATGTACAGTCACTATTGATATCCCTTTTCAATATCTCATTTTCAAGGTGACTTAGGGGGATGGAATGTTCTGACATAGATTGGGGTAATGATTATACAACTGTTCTTGACATCATTGAACAACGGAAGTGTATGACGTGGATTGTGTGCCAATAAAACTGAAAAAAAAATAAAGGAAAGGCCATGTAACTTCAAAAGCTATAGAAAAAACATTTGATAAAATTCCATATCTATTCTAAGAAAATCATTGAAAAAAATTTTAAAAGATTTTTAAAATTCCATATCTATTTATGTTAATGATTCTTAATAAAGTAGGAATATAAGAGAATTTTCTTATCTGAAAAAGCATAACTATAAAATGTCTCAACAAGTATCTTACTGTGTTAGTCTGGATAGACTAGAGAAACAAATTCATAGACATGCATATGGATATAAGGGTAAGGTTTATATACAAAAGGAATGGGACATTGAGAAAGCATCCCAACCAAGCCCAGTCCAAGGTCCTAAGTCCAATATTAGCCCCTATGCTCAATATCAGTCTATAAAGTCTCCTTCCGACTCACGAAGTCACAGACCAGAGGGTGCAGAGTCCCAGTGCTGGCAGGGGTCTTCCCATGGCTCTTTGCTTCCAGAGTCAGGGTCCATCTACAGCATCCAGTGGTGGTAGAAGCAACTCATCGCTGGCAGGAGTCTCCACATGGCTTCTCCAGCTTCAAAGGTCTGGTTCCATCAGGGTAAGGCCACGTGACTTCTCCAGCTCCTCCCGCTCCTGGGATGCTGCCATCTTGTCTTGTCCGTAGTTCATCGTTTTGGAGACTGACTCCCAACAACTGAGGAGATGGTCTCTCATCTCTACAAGGGAAATACCACGAAATTTCCCAGAAGTCTCAGGAGAAAACCATGCCCATACAGAGGCCTCAATGGCTACTCCATGTCTATCTCCAAATTCACAGGCCAGACTCCACCCCTACATCTCATTCATGAAATTTACATAAGCACATGACCACCACACTTACTGAAGGGTGTAATACTGAAATAATTTTTTCTGATGTAGGATCCTTATATTATCTTTTTATTCAACATTGTTCATAAAGATTTTAAAAGAAGAGAGAAAATTGATTATTCACAGAAAATTGATTATTATGCAGATAATATATTTTTAGAAGGACCTCCCCAAGACTCGGACCAATGAAGTAGAGATCAAAACGTTCCAAATGTCCAGCTCTTCCACTGCTGTCCCACTCGGTCATCTCTCACGAGGTCTCCTCCCGAAGCACCCTCCCTCCAGTTTTCTTGATGTTGGATGCCATTGAGTCCGTTCCGACTAATAACAAGCCCTGTACAGCAGGTCAACACATTCCCCACACCTGAATCATCCTCACAATTACTGGGCTTTTCTAGTCCTGTACTTAAGGCAGTAGCTGCTGGTTTTCTTGACTGCAGCTTCCATGATAATTGCTTGTGTTTCTAAGTAAAGGACACCTTTAGCATGTTCTGTTTGTCATGGTTCTGCCTATTGGGTCTAGTTGTAAACTGAGTTGCTTTCTTTCTTTCTTTTTTTTTTTTTTTGTTTTTTTGGGCATCACTGCCTTCAGGTGGTGGGAGTAGGAAGGAGGCCCAGCCTTTGCTCCGTGGAGCTGGAATTGAACCTCCATCCCAGTGGGCTGCAGTCTCGCACACAACCACTATGCCACCAGGTGAGTTGTTTTCTTTACGCTGTTTCAATCCATAGTGAAGGCTGCGGTCTTTGATTTTCATCAGCAAGTGCCTCACTTTCAGCAAGGTCATGTCAACTGCCCATCACAGATTGTTAACAAGTTTTCCTGCAGTCCTGATGCCTTGTTCTTTTCATTTGGTCCAGATTCTAGAATTATTTGCTCAGCAGATAGATGGACTCAGGAGCGTGAAAGGATACAACCCTGACACACCTTTCTTGCATTCAAACCAACAACATTCCCTTGTTCTGTTCAGATGACTACCGACTTCACAGCATACTTTCAGGTTCCACAAGCGCACCAGAGAGTGCTCCAGAATCCCTGTTCTTCTCAAGGTTATCCCTGGTTTGTTATCAGTTACCTAGTTGGATGTCTTCGTATAGTCAAGAAAGTGCAAGTAGACAACTTTCAAGTATTTTCAGCTTCTATTGAAGATAAATTTGACATCGGTGATGATATCATTTATGCCACTTCTTCTCCTGAAGCCAACTTACGTTTCTGGCATCTTCCTGCAGATATTCTGCTACAACCTATTTTCAATTACCTTTAGCCAAAGTTTATTTGCATTCTCTTGGACTACTTTTCTTTGGAATGGTCACAGATATGGATCTCTTTGGCCAGATAGTTGCTTTCCAAATTTCTTGACATAGATGAGTGACAAGTTGCTACATCAACTTGGTGGGACATTTCAATTGATAGTCTCCCAACTTCTGGAGATTTTTTTTCCCTAATGTCTTCAGTGCAGTGTTGATTTCTTTCTTCAATACCATTGGTTCCTGATACGCTACCTCTTGAAATGGTTGAAGGTCAACCAATTCTTTTTGGCATAGAGACTGTGTATTCCTTCCATTTTTAACTTTTAACCAGTTTTATTAGCATCTATTTCACATAATTCACAAAGCGTACAATTCAATAGCTCAATTATATAAGAGTTGTGCAATCATTTCCACATCAATTTTAGAGCATTTTTCCTTTCTTAAACTCACTGTTCCTGGCTCCCTACTTTCCCCCAAACTGCCCTGCCATGCCCCTAGGCAATTTTGTGTGTGTGTGACATCACTGCTCTGGTGGGAGTAGGAAGCCCAGCATTGCTCCATGGAGAGCTGCTGCTGGATTTGAACCGTCAACCCTTTGGGCTGAAGTCCCGCACACAAACACTACACTACGGGGACTCAGCCCGCCCCTAGGCAATTATTAACACAGTTATTGTCTCTATAGATTTAACTCTCCTGTATTTTTGCTTGTTTGTTTGTTTTTTGGGGGGAGGGGCATCACTGCTTCTGGTGGTCGTGGGCGCTACCCAGTGCTGCTCCTGAGAGCCGCCGCTGGAATTGAACCGCCAAGCCCGTGGACCACAGTCCCACACTCAACCACTTATGTCATCGGGGCTCAGCACACTTCTCCTGTATTTTACATACAGAAAATCATATAAAACAAATACAAAAACAATGACAAAATAAAGCCAAAAAGTTCCCATGGAAAAGAAAGCAGAAAATACTAGAAACTGAAACAACTTTAAAATGAATCAAAAAGAATATCAGATGATAAGGAGTTACTTGTTAACTTAACTACCTGTGCCATCATTGACTTTACAATGCTTTCTGTCTGATGGCAAGGCTACTTGCATTCCTGGACTATAGTCCGGCACCATCTGACTTCTTCACCACTTTACTATAATACCTATATTTTCTTTCTTTTTTTTTTTCTGTGGGCATCACTGCCCCCTGGTGGGAGTAGGAGGCCCAGCCTTGCTCCTGGAGAGCTGCTGCTGGATATGAACTGCCAACCCTGTGGGCCGCAGTCCCCCACACAACCACTATGCCACCGGGGCTCAGTCCTCTATTTTTTCTTAATACTTTTATTGGGTGCTCTTACATTCTCTTATTACAATCCATACATTCCTCCAGTATGTCAAGCACATTTGCACATATGCTGCCATAATTTTGAAAACATTCTCTTCCCACTTCAGCCCCGGATATCAACTCCCCATTTCTTCCCACTTGCCCTCCCTCATTTTTTCCCATTTCTTACATTGTCTCCTGTCACCCTTCACCCACTTTTCCATTATTCATCCCTCTGAGAGGGGGTTCTAGCTGTTCCTTGTGATCAGTTCCCCCTTCCCTAATCCTCTGCTCTCCTTGTTGGCCTGAGGGGTTTGTCTATCCTGGATTCCTGTTGCTCGATATTTATCTGTGGCAGTGTGCATCCTCTGGTCTAATAGGACTTGTAAGGTAGAATTGAGTACCGGGGAGGCCTAAGTAGGAGGATGTGTTGCGCATGATGATGGCAACAGATGTGCAAATGGGGTCTGCATACAATTGATTGTGAAAGAGTAGTTTGAGCCCCCAATAAAGTGATTTATAAAAAATTAAATGATAAAAAAGGTAGAATTGAGGTCATGGTAGTGGGGGGAAAGAAGCACCAAAGAGCTAGAGCCAAGTTGTGTGTTTCATCAGTGCTGTACTGCACCCTGACTGGCTCATCTCTTCCCTGTGGCACAAAGAAAGGCACTGGCAAAAATGGAAAAACCTATCAATAGTTCAAGGTCTGTTTGTGGACCTCTACAAGAGTTTTCCACTCATCTGATGGGGCTCCACTCTGTCTGCAAAGTCTATTTTGGTATTCCCCGGGGGTTACATCAGTCTGCTCCCCCTGCTGCTGCGCTGCGTGCCTCAGTGCCTTATCCCAGCTTCACGGGGCCTGATGTGCACTGTTCCCACCGTGTGGCTCCAGTGCTGTTCCCCACAGCGTCATGGTTCAGCGAGGGAAGCCATGTCCCTGGGTGGCGCCTGCCCTATGATCCTCCCTGTGCGCTGTCTGCTCCCAGAAGGGACATCGTCCTTGGACTTGGTGAGCCAGGATGTCCTCTCCTCCCTCTCTGTCCCTTTGCATTTCTCCCGTGTGCTCTTATTCCAACAAGCCCCTCTCTCCGAGCTGTAGCCCCAGTGCTGTCCTCTGAAGTGCACCCATGTTTTCAAT
>PVJH01013547.1:0-60086 GCA_004026705.1 Nesogale talazaci | reverse complement strand
GATTAGCAATCCAGTGACACCAGGCGGTGTAGGACAGCTCCTCGAGGGATTCCAAGCCTGAATATATTTGGGGTCAGGAGGGGGGGGGCGAGGAGCAAGCATCTTCATTTTTCTCTGAAGAGTCACTGGTGGCTTTTGAACCACTGGCCTGTTGGTTAGCAGCCCAACAGAACCCACTTTGGCACCAGACCTCCTTCCCGAGTGAGACCTGAAATGTGAGGCCATTGGGTTTGATAACATTCCAGGGCGGCCACTAGGGGGTGCTTAAAACTTAGAGATGCTATTTCTTAAGTTCGCGTGTGACTTGGTCGCCCATGATCTTGCTGCCATTGAGCGGATTTCTCCTGGAAGCAACCCGGTCATGACGAGTAGAACTGTCCCCTAGGGCTTCCACAGCTGCCATCTTCATGAAAGCAGATTGCGTAGGCTTCTTTCAGGGATCAGTTAATGGGTTGGAAGCACTACCCTTTGGGCTAGCTGCCATGTCCTTGACCACCATTGCGCCCAGGCTGTCTGTGACTGGATATACCCGAGGCGTGCCTCAAGAGCGTTGGTGCTGGTTGTGAACTGCCACGGGGTTGGCTGTCACTCATGGTGACCCATGGACGATTGAGGGCCACGTTACTCAGGCCTGTGTCAGCATCTTGAGCACGAAGACATGAAAGTCCCTTGTTGTGGTCACTGGGGGCCTCTTCCTCTGGGGCTCATCGCCCAGCACTAAATCAGACAGTAGTCAGTGACATCCTGTAGGGCGCCACATTTTTCTTGCTAGTCTTTGTCTAGATTTGGGGCCAGAATTTGAAATCTGACGTGGTAAGAGAGTGAAGAAGAAGGCCATTGAGTCCTTGTGGTGTCACTAGCATTGTTGTCTCCCAGTGTGTTGACTCGTGGTGTCAGTACCCCCCCCCCCCCCCCCCACACACACACAATGGACCGCCTCCTCGACCAGACCCCACGGAATACTTAGCAATGCTTATCATCGGTTTTCATCCTAGAAAAAGATGCGACACCTTTCGTTCTAAATCGTTTAGACGTAGTATGCCTTAGATGAGATGCATACCAGCAGCGAAATAGCTTTGGGAAATCTCTACATTGAATTTACAGCATGATTAGTAACTTGAGTGGAAGCCTTTATTTTTTTCTCTCCTTTTCCTTTAATTAACCACGACATTTAAAAAACAAAGTGTTGCTCACAAATACTAATTACGACAGCACTGTAGTCATAAGACCAGGAACTTTGACCCACACATGCATGTCTCCCCTGCCTGCCTTCCCCCCTCCCCCCATAGCAGTGACTAAAAATCCCAGGTCCCTGGTGGGGTAAGGGTTATACTATGAGCTGCTGACTTTGAGGTCACCAGTTGGAAACCACCAATGGCTCCAAGGAGAATGAGGAACCTTTACTCCCATAAATATTTACAGTCTCAGAAGCCCACAGGGGCCGTTCTACCCTCTCCTGCAGGGTGAATGAGTCAGAATTGACTTGATGTCAGTGAGTTGGAGGGTTGGTATTTTTTTTGTTTTGTTTTTTCCCTCTTTTTATTTTTTGGGGGGGGGGGTGTTGTGAAAACACCAGCACCAATGGAAGCCACAGCACTTGAAGTGGAGGAAACCTTGTGATTTCAAGCCATTGTAATTGGGTGATAATGACCACTCTGACTGGAGCCCATTAGAAGATTCAAAAGCAACTTGGCCTTGTCTGGTTAACTGGGCTTACAGAAAATACCTTTGTTGTCACAGTTAATTACAGGGATAGTTTTACGAAAGATAATAGATTTCTGCTGACCCACTCCTGCTGCAAAAGAAATTCACAGTGAGTCATTTGGGTGTCATTCCCTCTGACTGTGTCATGGGGTGGGTGTGGGGTAGGGGCCAGGGGCTGTGCACACCCCTCATAATGCCTCTGAGTTCAGTCCAAGGTTTGAGGAAAGTCAATAAGGCTTAGCCTACGATCTGGGCGAGAATGGCAGGAAAATCTCAGACGAGCTTGCCACTGGGTGCACCGTGACTCTCGGGACCCCACGTGTGTCAGAGTAGAACTACCTCTGCCCCACGGTTTTCCGTGGCTGCCTTTCCCAGAGCTGGTACCCAGGAGCCTCTTCCAGGGTGTCTCTTGGTAAATTCAACTCCTTCGTCTTTCAGTGAGTGGCTGTGTTAGTCTGGGTTAACTAGACAAACAAATTCATAGCCACTCATATGTACTAAGAACCTAGCCCAATCCAGATCAAGTCCACAAGTCTGATATTATCCCATATGTCCGATACTAGTCTATAAATTCCTCTTTGAACTCATGCAGCACATGCCATGATGCCAAATGCATGGAGATCACAGGCCAGCGGGTAGAATGTCTTGTGGACCAGTGGTGGTGGAAGCATCTCTGTGCTGGCGTGGGTCTCCACGTGGCTTCACCAGTTACAGGGCTCTACTGTAACTCCACGTGTCTTGTCAGCAGGAAGACGAAGCAGAGATTCTCTCCCACCTCCAGGGACAAAGACAGGAGTTCCCAGAATCCTCAAGAGAAGGCCATGTCCACATAGAGGCCACATTGGCTATGACCTAATTAACAGCCTAGACTCCACTCCCTTTGAAAATTGACAGAAGATTGTGTAACTGTCACAGCAGCCAAGGGTGCTAAGCATTCACCCACTAATGTCTTAGAAAAGCATATAGCAGGTCCTTCATCTATGGTGATGGCCTTTGAGACGGCCCCTTGTATCATGACACCAGCCTGGGCCCTGGTCTGGTTTTCTCCGGCAGTGCTTAGTTAGTGGCCTCCTGAGAGGCAGGAAAAAGCACATTGCTGCGTTGATTAAGAATTAGTATCAGGACTGTCAATGCCAAGGGCAAACACAGGTCTGTTTTATTTCTGAGCATCCAGTGCTACAACACCCAGCACAGAGATATCGCTCAATACATCTTTATTGAATGGGTGGATGGGAGGGCTGAAAAACTGGCAAGAGGGCATTGAAATGGTAGGCTGTCGTCTCCAATGGAAATGACTAGGAAAGGAGGTGACGACAACAGGGGACTGAAAGGGAGACTTGAGTCACCACCTGTCAGTTTGTTGCCTGGTGTAGCTTGTGTGTTGCTATGATGCTGGAAGTTAGGCCACCAATGTTTCACAGACTGGCAAGGCCACCACCTCTCATGGGCAGTTTCTAGTGGGGCTCTTGCATTTCTTGCTCAGCTTCCTGTATCTTTTTTTCACCTTTCCATCCTTCCTGGATTCTTCTCGTCAGCTTTGTCTGAAAAAAGAAACCATGCTTTTTTCGGCGCGTTCCTTAGCTCTTTCTCCTTCTTTGTAAGCCTGGCTTCCCAAACAAACCGTCTACAGGTATCGTCTTCATTTCCTTCTTCGGTAACAGGAAGGTCTTTGACGACATGGATTGACACGGGGGGCTCAAGCTGCACCGTCGTGGGGATGGCGCAGGACGGGGCCATGCTTTGTTCTGCTATCTGGGGGCATCCCTGGATTGGAACCTAAAGAAGAGCACCCACCAACGGCATCTCCTCTCTTGCCAGCCTCCCCTCTATGATGTAAGTTCTAGTTATGGAAATCCCTCTAGCGGAAGCCAGCTGCTGTCCAATCCGTTGCCATCTAGTGGGTACCAACCCAACAATCTCGAGCTTCCCTGTAAATCTTTACAGAGGGAACCCTGGTGGTCTATTGGTTACACATTGGGCTGAGACTCGAAAGATCCACAGTTTGAAGCTGCTAGCTATTTTCTCGGGAGAAAGATGGGGCTTTCTACTCAGTCTTGCAGTCTCGAAGCCTCACAGGGGTGGTTCTGCCCTGTCCTCTTGGGTCACTGTGAGTCAGTGCTGACTTGATGGCAGTGAGAGATCTTTACAGAAGGAGAGGGCCTCACCTTTCCTTCGAGGGGTATTTGGTAGATTTGATCCAATGACCTTTCCGCTAGGAGTACAATCTCTGCCCTAGAACACAACCAGGACTCTGCTGCCTCCCCAACAAGTCAAATTCACCGTCACCAAGTTGATACTGACTCATGGCGACCTGTAGGACAGGGTAGAACTGCCCCTGTGGGTTTCTGAGGTTGTAACTCTTTATGGGAGTAGAAAGACCCATTTCCCTCCCATGTTTACTGCTTCTAAATGTGAGAGATGGTCAGTCTTCTGGACATGGTGTCTTACTGTGGTAGGGAAGCATCATTTTGCCGCGGCTTCTTGGTGCTTTCCTATTGCATTTTTTTGGTCTCAGTGAGATCATCTTTTCTCTGATCAGTGGCCTCAAAAGATTTCCACTCACGGGGACTCTAGCTGTGTCGTCAGAGTAGTACTGCTTTCACACAGGGTTTGCATGGCTGCTTTTACAGAAGCAGTTCACGGGGCCTTGCTTCTGGGGCACCCTGGGTAGGCTCCAGCCACCAGCCTTTCGGCTATCAGGCAACTGCAGCATCCACTCGCATCACCCAGGATGCTCTTTAAATGTAGGTGATGTGCAGGGACACCGTTTTTGTTTGTTTGCTTGCTTGTTTTGCCCTACCCCGCCCCCCTTAGGCAGTCAAAGGAAGAGAGATCTATTTATTCCCGTTACACTGAGATTCAAATGACTCCCACACCTCGCTGTCCCTGGACCTCACCTTAGGAAACAAGAGATGACCTCAAAACTCAACTGGGATTTTGACCCCAGGATAGGACAGACGGGCTCAGAGTCTCTTTTCTCTGTGCTCTCTCTGTGTTGAGTTCATCTCACGAGCTCCTCTCCACCTTGATGCCATTGTATCCATCTCTTTGGGGAATTGGAACACTAATGCTGAAGTCCTCTTACCTTATTGAGCACTCTAGTATTTGTAGTATAAATTTTATCTGTCCCTCTAATTGAGTCAGATATGGGGAACTGAAGAGCGTCAAAACAAATTAAAACAACAACAAAATCTACTTGGATGTTTGGTTGACTTCATTATCCCCATGTCTCTCTATCTTTGGGGGGGGGGGGGGGACAACTAAATGAGCCCTACGACAATGTGGGGTGGAGGGAGTCATCACAAGAGCTGTGAGATAAGACTTGGTGTCTTTTTCAGCCTTAGAGAGGAAAGAGACAGAGATACCAGTTGCTTTTCTGGTGGATTCGCCCAGCATTGGAAAGTCGTGAACGTCATGAAGTCTCTTTCATGACCTCAGGAGTGCCCTTGGTGAAGAACATGTCCTTGCATGTCTAAACAGATTCCCAATCATCTGAAAGGCTCCAAGCCGTCTTAAAACTGGGAATGATTGGAAAGTGTCATCTAAATCGTCAGCATGTCATGAGTCACATGACCTTCCTGAATGGAAGTACAGCTCTTTCCCTGGTCTTTATAAGTTGCAGTCAAAGCAAGAACAAAGTCTATTGGCCTTGTTCAGCTTGATTGTAACCAAACAGGCTGATGGAGGCTCCTGCTCTCAGTGCTCACAGAAAGGTTGGTTATTTTGAAGCTGCCCAGAGGATGCTTAGAGGGAAGACCTGACTGTCAACTTCTGAAAGGTTAGTGCTTTGAAACCCCTGCAGAGTGAAGCTCTTCCCATACACGCAGGGGGTCACTGTCCGGCAGACTTGATTCTTTTGGGGGGTGTTGAAGGCCCATTTAGGCCAACCTCTAAAGAAAGATAAAGAAATGGTCTTTAAGCTTCACGCCCTGTCTACCCTTTGGAGAGAGGCATGACCTGGAAAAAGTCTGATGATTTGAGTTCAAAAAACTATTTATGACACTTATTTAACTTCTCCAAAGCCATTTTCATTCAAGAATATCGCATCTATTTGAACTTTCAAGGGAAGAGGAACTTTGGTTCTAGTTCATAAATTCAAATCATGTCACATCTAAATGAATCCAAATTCAACTGCTAGTCAATGACAGACAATGGAGAAGGTACGACACGCTTCAGCGGTTGCCTCAGATCAGCCCAGCATGCCATTGTGAACAGATGGGAGTCATTATGTGAACAGGTTATTGGACCTTCTAAACAAAACAGGCGTCCCACTAATCAATCTCTGAAATAATAAAGGCACGAATTAAATTGTTTTTGATCAATAGTATTCACACAACTCATATCCTTCATAAAAATGCTTAGCTGAAAGAAAGACCTTTGTCTCAAGGTGCATTTGCAACCCACAGAGAGAGGGCACCCCCTTCTTGTGGACATGCCCATGCTTCTGGAAAATGCGAGCCCTGCATTTCATTTTGTGGAGTCAGAGCGGAGCCCGAGACCACCTCTACTCTTTCATCCTGAGTTTTTATCCGAGAAAACACGGGGAAGAGAGGCGTCTCTCTTGCAAGCGGTGTCTGTGTCCTCTGTAAAAATGTCTCTGGGAGAGAGAGCTAAACCCTTGTAGACAGCTATGTCAACCCCCAAGGAAGCCTGGTGCCATCATGAGCTGCTCATTGGGCTGCTAACCACGAGGTCAGTGGTTTGAGCCCACTAGCTCAACTGCAGCAAAGAGTTGAACCTATTTATCCTCATAAAAGTTTAAACTCCCAGAAACTCACAGGGGCCATTCTCCAATGTCTGATCGGGTCGCTATGTGTCGGGATCAACTTGATGGCAGTGGATTTGGTTTGGGTTTGACATTTCAGCTGAAGGAGGTTAAAGATCGGGCTGCTAACTTCAAGATGAGTGGCTCAAACTCCCAGGAGAACAATGAAGCTGTCTGTTCCCCTAAAGACAGACAGGCCCGAAAACCCCAAGGATAATTTCTACTCTGCCTTGTCTAGTACTGGCTAGATGATAGTGAGTTTTCCTACCAATGCCGAGGACAGAGTTCTAGTCTCACCTTAACTAAGTTGGAGTGCTATAACATTTTTCCTTATGAAAGTGGAGCATAGACATACCATGGAATACAACTCTGCCACAGTGAGAAATGAAGCCCAGAGGCATGCTATTACACAGGTAAACCTTCCAAACAGGATGTTGAGCCATGGAAGTCTGGCACTGGAGGACACATGTTGTGTGATCTCACCTAGGTGGAATAGCAGGAAGAGGCTAGTAGTACAGTGACCCAAAGGAGCTTTGGCGCACTGGTGGGTGGTAAGTTGGGCTCCCAACCACAAGGCCAGCAATGAAACCACCAGCTGTCCCAAGGTAGACAGAGGAGACTGTAGCAAGTGACAGTCTTGGAAAGCCACAGGGGCAGTTCTACCATACCCTATGGCAGCAGTTTTCCCCCTGTGGGTCACAACACCTTTGGGGGTCCAACAACCCTTTCACAGAGTCACCTGATTCATAACAGTAGCAAAAGGACAGTGATGAAGCAGCAACAGAAATAATTTTATGGTTGGGGTTTTCCCCCTGTGGGTCACAACCCCTTTGGGGGTCCAACAACCCTTTCACAGAGTCACCTGATTCATAACAGTAGCAAAAGGACAGTGATGAAGCAGCAACAGAAATAATTTTATGGTTGGGGGGTCACCAAGGCATGAAGAACCGTATGAAAGGGTCACGGCATTAGGAAGGTTGAGAAGCACTGCCCTGTTGGGTCACTATCAGTCAGGTTTGAGTCGATGGCAGTGAGGTGATGAATGCTTACCTGGAGCAGCAGCGAGGGAAAGGGTGGGTCATTGCATGGGGTGATGATTGTACGATACGGTCAGTGGGATTGATACCCCTAAATTGTACACCTGGAAAGCAATGAATTGGCAAATATTGTTATGCATATTTTCAGCAATGTAAAAAGTAGAACATAGTGCAGAGCATGCTCTGAAACTTGAAAACAACTCCTCTGCCTCCCCAAATCCTAAGTTATAAGGTACAATAACTGGAACAAATACTTTAATGTCAGGTCACAATTGGAGCGCAGCAGAAGGGAAGGTCTGTTGACACGGTCTTCCCAAAAGACAAGTGTCAAGACAAATCCATCAGCAGCTTCACCTCTGTCTGCAGCCGAGTGACACGTCGAAGGTAAAGCCCATCTCCCCCATGTAGTGCAGCCAGCAACATCCTGCAAGCTTGCCAAATGAGTCCCAGGATGTTCCTCTCTTCCTAGGCTTCTGCCAAGGGCAACACATCTCTCCCGGGCCTGAAGGGTGTGGCCATGAGGTACTCACTTCTTCCTGCCTGTGGAACTGAACTCTAAGCCTCCATGGAGTTGCTGAGTATGCTCCTGCACTCTTGGACAGCAGATAACTGGCTTGTCCTGCCCCGATCCACACCTCCGCTGAGAACTGCTCCCACACCTGAGTAAGAAGGGGTACATCACCAAAACACAGGCTCTGATCTTCCATTTCGTTTTGTGATTTTTTGAGGCACATGGATTCCTCTGCTCATAATATTTGCCAGCTCATATCTGTCTATTTTCGCATGAGTGGGGGGACTGGCTGTGGAATCCTTGTCTTCAGAGCTGCCCCTCTGTCTCGGAGGCGCCGCCTTCAGTCTCCATGCATTCCCTTTCACTTACGCCTTTGCTTGCGTGCCTGCATTGAAACTCCTCCTGTTTCCTACATGCACCCTAGGTCCAACCATGAGAGTGGTGAGCGAGAGAGCTCTCCAGCCATGGTGAACTGCCTGCCTAAGGGCACTTCTGCTGAGCCCAGAACTGAATCGCATCCCTTCACGTCGTCATCCATAACTTTTGTGGAGAAGGATGCGTTTCTTTGCCATGTGTCACGTGAAGGAGGTCACGTGATGATCGTCTCAGTGATACTTCCTCATCCTGAGGCGCTCCTGAAGTATGAGCGAGTGGCACAGCTGGGCTTCCTCCTTGCCACTTACTCTTAACTCTGTGACAGCACATTCGAGAGGGCCTCAAGCAGAGTGGTGGGTGGAAAGGCTAGCTCTTCAGCAGCCTTTCCTAAAATGCAGAAGTATCTGTTGCAACCGAACAACTACCACGATTCACGGAGGTGCGCCTCTAAGAAGGTCTTCTTGACTTCCTGTCTAAGTGTTAACCAGCGATGGTGCAGCACCCGTTAAGGGCGTGGCACGCTGTAGATGCTTCTTAAGTGCTGTGGTCTTGAACGTGAAGCCACCCAGAAGCGCAAGAATGACTCATTTCCTTATCTGAAAATAAATGTGACGACAATCCGTACTTACCTCATGGGATTGTGATGGAAGCCTAGATGAGATAACAATGGAAAGTTCTTCGCAAACAATCAAGTTCTATTCGAATACAAAGTGTCACCCCAAAATAGAACTTGGAGATCTTGATAACTTCATACGACATTCTGAGTTCATGTTGATTAACAGCCAGCCTTTTTTTTTTTTTAAATAATGTGTACCAAGTTTTAAAGAATTCTTTTCAGATGAAAATATTTAAAAAAATTTTTTTGGAAAAATTTGAGCAAAAGTAGAAAGCAAAGGGAGTCCTATACCCTGAATAGATGTTAGGCTAGGTTTTGTGTTTTGAAAATGATATATAAGGAATTCGTTTGTGTAACTGAGATGTCTTTATCCGCATGGCTGAGGAGCCCTGGTGGCCTCCTGCCAGGTTATCAGTTCAAGTCCACCAGCCACTCCCCAAGAGAAAGATGAGGCTTTCATCTCCCATAAAGATTTACAGTCCTGTGAACTCAGAAGGGCAGTTCTCCTCTGTCCTATGGGGTCACTAGGCGTCAGAATCGACTGCATGGCAATGACTTTTGTGCATTGAAAACAATTAGACTCCATGGGCTTACTTCAGCACCAGACATACTTAAAATTGGAATGAAAGCAATCAAACTCCACCTTAGATTTATCCGGACCGTCTCAGAGCTGTTTCAACATCTCTTATTATATTTTGGTGACTTTTGTAAAGCCGAGCCATAGGACCTAGCTAGTATCTAACTGCATTTGACCTATAAAAGTGGCAATTCTGTATCTTCAGCCTGAAAGCAGTATTTGTGCTATTAACATAGTTCATACACGAATCATGTCTGTTATTGGTTTGTCTGATCTGCCTGACATTGAGCGATTGTGTCCGATTTCTGAAATGAGCCCTGGGATTGTAAACTCAGACATTTCAGAATATAGACTGTAGAGGTAAAATGACTTTTCACAGGACCTGCAAATACCATGAGCGGCACCCTTCCTAGAGATGCTGCTTTGCGAGTCATAGATTTTTGACAGTTGGGGCGCTGGTAAAGCTGTCAGTGAAACATTGGATTCACCAGCCTCCCTGAGAGGGAACTTTGAGGTCTGCTCCTGTAAAGATTTACAGCCTTCAGAAACCTTTATTGCATCACTTTGAGTCAGAATCCACTCGCTGGCAGTGAGTTCATCTTTGGGGATCCCCTAGGGATGAATATCTCACTCCCAGGGGGCCTTTAGTGCAAACTGGGAACCATCCTGGCAAAGCTGGCCTTCTGTGTGTGCTGTACTCACTTTGAGTGCCCCCTTACTTCCATCAAGAGTTCACCTCCTCAGCAATTGTCAGCACTGTGCTGTGACCATGACTTTTGCCTGCATGTGTTCTGCTATTCAAGTCTGGTGTTTTTTTGGGGGTGGGAAAACGCTTTACATCTTGACCCATTAAGTACACTGTATTGCAGGCATAGGAGGGAGCTTCAAAAAGTTTGTAGAACAATTCCATTATCTTTTCATTCAATTTTTACATGAACTTTTAAAGCCCTCCAATAAGTGTTTTTTTTGTGTGTGTGAATTTAATATCCAAAGTTTGCCAATAGATCATCTCCTCACTTGCCCACCTGATCATTTTCATACCATCTCCCAGTCACGCTGCCCTTCCCCGCCTCCCCCCGCCACCCTCAATGAGGCACTTTTCCTCTTTGGTCTTAGTCATCACAGTCGGGTCTTCACAAGTTAGAACAATGTTAGAAACTTTCAAATAGGTTTGTGCTGGACTGATTTACAGAACTCATGGAGATTACGTATACTCTCGGCTACCCATTCAGTCTGACCAGGAAGGACATACACAAAGGCCAGGTCTAGGAGAAGCTGTGTCCTGAGACTTCCACTGGCCCCAGAGTCATGCCCCACCAACATGTCCATGATTGTTCTATCCCCTCCAGGCAGCCCAGAAGAGGGGGTACCAAGGTCTCAGATTCCTTAGTCGTTGGGACCTCAATAATATGCACACACATGGGCCTCGGTGTCTGGTTATGATCAATTCAATCCATGACTGCGTGTGATTGCATCATGACACTCTCTTGTTGATACCTCATTGCCAAGGTGGGGCATGTGTATCCCCCAAATTTCTGACACATAATGCCTGGCTGTTTTGGAAAATGAAACTCACCAAAACCAACCCACTGCTGATGAGTCAATTCTGACTCACAGTGACCTTATAAGACAGACTAGAAGTGCCATGTGCCTTTCTGAGTCGGTACATGTTTACAGGAACAGAAAGCCTCACCTTTCTCCCTTGGATCAAATGGTGGTTTTGAACTGCCAACTTTTAGTTAGCAGCCCAGTATGCTGCCAGGACTCCAAGAGCACCTTAATTGCACGGGCTTTTTGGCGATTCCTAGATCTATTTCCAGAAGCCAGAGACAAGGGGGCAAATCAAGTTCTCTGTCCCACATGTACCTGAATCTGTGTGTCATGTATATGTGTGTTTGTATTTCTTTTGTGTGTGTGTGTACCTATTTCATTATGCAGTTCTCAATTTTAGAAAGCTGTCCAGCCTGCCTTCTTTGGAATGGAGGCTCAATTTAACTTGTGGAGACGTTCATGCCTCCCGGGAAAGAGAAAATTGCTAGCTCAATCTCTAAGCATTTTATCCTTCTTAAGCAGCTGTGGCCTGTATTGGTCTATATCAGGGTTTGTTTTTCTATTCCTGCTTCTGAGAGGCCATAGTCTTGCAGACAAATGCCAAGATGGAGCTATGGCTTTGGGTACAAAGTTCTGGGATGGATCTAGTTCATTCTAAGTGGTGGGGCTCATTTTGGTTGCTGTGGAATGTTGTAGAATGAACGTGAATATCACCAGCCCCCTGCTGACATGCACACCGACTTAACTGGGTGAGATGATTTCCCTTTATGGATTTTTTTTTTTTTAGTCTTTAAATGACTTCATTTTGATCTTCCCTATAAGTTGAGAGGTAAGTTTAGCAAGACTCCAGAGTGCTGCTGCTGAACAGAATCAAGACTCCAGATGTGTGTGTAGAAGTTGAAATATTTGAGCACTGGTCGAAACTATTGGATTGGTTTGAAAAGAGTTATTGTCCCTTTAATTCAATTCTGAAATTCAGCTTCAAGCATGCGTATTGATTTCTATTTGAATTAAGAAAGATAAGAAAATGAAGTCTGAGTAGCTCAATATGCTCATCTCTTTCTTCAATGTGATTTCACCAGTAACTGACGGCCTTTCATCCTGAGACGGTCACTTACATTTTCTAGTGGGAAAGCGGGGATGCATTCGTCACCTCGTGGGCTCCCTCATTATAAAACTAGATGGCATCACTCCAGAAACCCGCTCCTTTCTTATTCAGGCAGAGTCATCGAGGATGAGGACGCACACTGCTCCTCCGAACGAGACTCTTGGGCTCACTGCCTTTCCAAATTCACCCATCTGGGAGAGACAGAGCCTCTAGGCAGCGTGCCCACCTAGAGACGGGCCTTGAGTCTCATCAGAAAGTGCAGGAAAGTGGGGAAATGCCTTACAGAGGCCGGGGTGAGGGAGAGGGTGCCCGGCGGCAGAATTCAACATCTGGACGAGGAATCTCAGCCTGTGACCCCTCAGCTCTCAGAGGGAGTCCATCACTTAACCCACCTTTATCATGGTCCTCAACTGTAAAAATGGAAAGTGGGTCACCATTTCCTGGACTTCGCTGAATGGCTGTTGACCAGAGGCAGAGACTAATGTGACTGCCACCAATGGCCATCCTGAAGGGGGTGGGGTGGGGAGGGGGGTTTGCAATTACTACTTTGACTTGACAGCATGATTAGAGCAAATGAATGCCCCTCCAGGCCAATAGACACCCGAACCAGGGCCATTCATTTGGCCTCAACAAGTATCTGTGGAGACGCGACTCCATGTGTTCCAGACATTTTCCCCTTCATTGTTCTTGGTGGCTTAATCCTCCCAGTAATTCCCGTGCCACTTAGCCACTATTCTCTCGGTAGGTTTATGGATAAAGAAAGGGAGCCTCAGAGAGGTTAGCTAACAAGCTCTGAATCACACAGCAGGTACAGAGCAGCGCCTGGGTCAGGTCCTCTGCTGCTGGGGCCCGCGTGGCTCCTGTGACACTTGACTCCACGTGGACATGGTATTAAAAGATCGCTTCTGTACCCTGGTGGCCTGGGGGTGACATGCTGGGCTGCTAACCTCCAGGTTAGCCGGGTCGAGACCACCACCTGACCCGAGGGAGACAGACGAGACTTCCTACTTTCCTGCATGGTTACAGCATCGGCAGCCCACAGGGCAGCCTGCCGTATCCTACAGAATCGCCACGAGTCAAACAAACCTCGTTTCTGCGAAAACGGAACTTCTATATTTAGTTTCTAAAATCTGCCACAGTTTCCAAATGTGCTTCATTTTTTTTTTTTTTTAAACTGGGGCCAGAGCTTTCTCTTTAAGGAGTAAATGATCGTAGCGCTTCCTCCTCCTTTCGATCAGGTGCCTCTGCTCCTCGATAATGGTTCTTTCCTGGTAGCCGTAGCTCCCGCTCACAAAGCTTCAGGGCCTTGTTTGTAGGCGCGGGGTTACCGGTCCTTTATAAAACACGTGACTGACTTGTGGGGACTCGTCTGAGGGGTGTGGTTAGCTTGTTCGCAGAATCGACAACTTTCAGGAGAAGGGACTCTCAACTCCAGGAGGAGGACCCCAACCAGGCAGTCTGCCAGTTGCCAAGAGACACAACTACCATCGATGGTAGCACTTCCTTTTGTCTTCTCTTTCCCAGTCCCCGTTGTCATTTTCCCGGAGCGCCCTCTTGGTGCATATTGCCATCTCCTTTATCCAGATCCACAAAGCGTCTACCCGCCAGCCAGCCGTGCGCCCTCCTTGCCCTCCAGCCTGAGTAACCATCAAAGATTGTTTCTATCTGTGGGAAAACCTTTCCTTGACGTTTTACAGTTGTGATCTCATGTCATATTTGACCTTTGGTGTTTGGCTAATTTCATTGAACATGATGGTCTCCGGGCTTATTGATGCTTTGAAGCGTTTCACTGAGAAGCTTTGTTAACAATTAGGCTGTCCTGCACAAGCTCATAAAATTATTGTTTCATCAAACACAGAATAGAGGTCATGTTTGAGAAGTCTTGCCTCAGAGAGTGAGACGCTAAGCAAAACTTGCCTTCCCTCCTCCCCATGTCTGAAGCGGCTGCGCTGCTGCAAACTGCACCTCACTGCAGGGTGACACGTTAGCACTGCTCTTTGCCTATGAGTGCTTCAGACTGACCGGAAAGTATTTATTGGATGCTGGTTACTGAGATGCATTAGTCAAATGCAATTGATTGTTCTAATACACCACAAGCTCAGGGGAGGCGATGGGGTTCTTTAATTGAAGATGATACTTTCAAGGCCAGAGTGTAAATCATTGAGTACAAAGTCCAATGCATTTCTCGGTATCGATGAAGATAGCCTCACTTTGGTCAGACAAAAGAGTACTCAAGACTAGGCATTGGGGGATCCCTAGGAATTCTTCTCAAGGTTCATCCGTTTTCATCTTGTCTTTAAGTGATCTCAGGTTTCTTCTGGAAAATGCTCTGATTATAAATTAACATGACATGGAAGTGGATGTACATGAGAATGCTTCCAGGTCATCTCCACTGCCGTGTCTGTTAGAACTTTGACATGTCTCAAGATTGTATTTCATAGACTCTGTCAGAGGAGCTGTCGCCAAAGTTTTTCCCTGTGTCCCTTCGGCTGCCCCCCTCTTTCTCTTCCTCCAATAAGAGCGTGTAATTATTTAGTGTGAACTAAACCGAAGCCCCTGCCATTGAGGCGAGTCCTATGTTGGGCTTTCGATTCTGTGCTTTTGTACGAGAGCAGACAGCTTCCACTCTCTCTTGGAGATTCAGAAGACTTTGTCATTAGCGTTTCATCGCCTGCCTGACAGTCAGTCCCACTAGTGTCCAAACACAGTGATTGAGACCAGCATTTCAAAGGGGGTGATCCCACCATCTGGGGGCCCTGGAATGATCCAGGGGTGGGACTGCAAAAACAAATACCTACACTTTATCCTGGATTATGGGCTATAGTGCAAAAGAAAGATCTTTTAAAATTGCCAATGTGGGGAGGGGCTGAGTAAATTTTGTTTTCTTTCCTGAAAAAGGAACAGTAGGCAAAATCAGTTTAGGAAAATGTTGATGTTCTTGCCACTGAGTTTGAAGGAGGGTTGCACGCTCCACCTAACACCTGGGCTGCGCTGGGCACCAACCAAGCCTGGCTTTTCTCAGATTGTTTCTCCTGCAAAGAGCCCTGGTGGTCCAGGGTGTTAAGCACATGGCTGCTATCCCAGAGGGCTGTGTTTGAGGAAGTGATGCTAGCCTGTCCCAGTAAATATTCCAGCAATGAATATGTACAGAGCAGTGACATGCTGCCCTAGAAAGTCCCTCCGGGTCAGTACAGACTGGACCGGAACTGGTTGTGTCACCCTGCTGGGGCCAACCAGAACCCAGCCTCTCCCAAACCCTGACATGGCCTCTGAGACAAAGACCTCTTTCCCACCCCATGCTGCCTGCACCCTCCTGGGAAACACTAAGCCCTGGTCCGAGCCACCTTCTTCACTCTGGGAGGTAAGCCCCGAGAGCATTCGAGAGGAGGAGCGTTCCGTCGTGTATGCGCTATGGTTTCTGGGAAAGCGTGATTCTTCTGCGTGTTGGCCAGCGTGGTGCATGCCTGTAATAGGAATAGGGCAGCCGCGTGTTTCACGTTCTTGCTCCAAGATGACGGCTAAGATTCAAGGCAGCTAGATTCTAGGACACTGTGTGACCCCTGTGTCACTCAGTCCAGCAGTACTAATTTGCGGTGGGAGTTAGTCTTTGAATCTGTTAGAACAAATTACTGAGGTCCGGTGCTCTTTGCATTTGAATCTGTACTTCGAATGCATGAATTCCACACCCCCTCCCCCCTTTGTGACAAACAGCATCCTGTTAAAGAGAGGGGGCTGAGGACCTTCCCTCATTTGTGCCTCCTGATCCCTCCCAACTCCCTTCTTCATAGCAAGGTTTCCTCTCCCAAAGGGATGGTCAGGGGTTTCTGGAGGGACCCGTTCATATTCTGACCTTTCTCCTTTCCTTGCAGTCCTTCTGATGCCCAGGCGAGGTATCCAGATGGCTTCTGTGAGTGCCAACAGCAGGCCTGCTTCCTGTCCATTTTTAGGAAGTGCTGAAACGATAGCTGGGAGACTAGGGAATGTTCCAGATGGCAGTGAGAATGCTCCTGTGGTGGATCTCCCCAGGTGTTCCCCATCATGGGGGCGGAAAGGGTAGCAGCAGCAAAGGCATAACAGGATCCACTGGGGCTCACCGTAGGACGGTGACAGATCAAGAAGCCACACAGATGTAGAAGCGTCACCTGGGGGGAGAGTCTTAACACCTTCTATTCTCCTCCAATGCTAATAAATCTTGTGGATCCAAAGGGAAAGGTTACTCCCTAGGAAAGTGGGCAAGCAATGTGGACATGCAGTCCCATAAAGGGAGACAGAGATATGCATGGGCAGTAAGTATGTGACTAAACAAGTCCTAATGCCGAGGGCTGATCCCCCGTGGTGTAAGTGGTTGAATGTGGGAGTGCGACCGGCTGACTTGGCAGTTCAAATCCAGTGGCAGCTCTCAGGAGCAGCTCTGGGTAGCTCCTACAACCACCAGAGGGCAGTGATTTCTCCCCCTCAAAACAACAACAACAACAACAACAAACAAGTCCTAATGCCTTTCAACCATCAGGTAGGCTGAAATCAGACTAACCAATAATACCTAGTGTGAGGGAGGGAGGTTCTGTAGGCATAGTGGCTTATGAATTGGTCCCCTAACCACAAGCAGTGGTAGTTCAAACCCATCTACTGTTCCCTGGGAGAAAGATGAGGCTCTCCACACCAGTAAACATTGACAGCTTTGGAAATCCACAGGGGCAGTTCTATTCTGTCCTGCAGGGTTGCTAGGCATCCAATCAACTCTATGGCAACCATGAGGGAGAGACCACAAGGAAGATGTATTCTGTTGGCAAAGGTACAAATATCCATCACATTGTGCAGTTAAACTTGATAGCATCTATAAAGATTCTGAATGCATATGCCACTTGGGCCAAACAGCTCCAAGTACATCTATTTTACAAAAATGCTTGCATACATTTATAAAGATACATGTATGGTGGTCTTCTTGGCAGTATTTGTGGTGTGTGTGTGTGTGATTAGAAATAACCTAAACATTCAACAGTACAGGACTAGTTCACTACATTAACTAAGTTAGCATCCATCCATTCTTGAAATACTCTGGAGTTGTTTAAAAAGCTGGGGGAGATGTCTCTAAGTCATAGTGTCGATCCAGAACAGCAAGTTCTAGGGCCACACACATAGAGATATGATCCCACCTGTTTAGTACAAAAGAAACCAATAAATCCAGAGCCACAGGTCTGTATGTCTACTCAGATATGTAGGTAACCCAAAAGATAAAAGTTGTTCTGGAAGAATATATATTGAGCCATTAACTGTGTGTGTGTGTGTGTGTGTGTGTGTGAGAGAGAGAGAGAGAGAGAGAGAGAGAGCGAGAGAGAGAGAGAAAGAGAGAGAGAGAGAGAGAGAGAGAGAGAGGGGTGGTAGTGGCAGGGGTGGGTTGGGGAAGGGGGCAGGCGTGAAGTAGAATTAATTTTTTTTTACTCTGTATAATTCTGGTCACTTGACTTTTAGACAATAAGAAATGAATTAACATATCATTTGTGCAAGTAACAAAACATACAAAAATAGGGAAAATGAAACCAAGTTTTCTGGGAAAAGCAATTCTGAATTGTTTGCCAAAGAGACAGTTCAGGAAACCAAAGGTGGGTGTAATGGAAGCTTTTTCATTTTGTTTTTTTGGTAGTGGTTGGTTTATTTTTGTCATGGAGAATAAGAGACATTTTTTCCCCACTTGTTTTCTGGGGAAGCATACCTGCAGAGCAGTGGATCAGGAAGCAGTCATCTATTTTCAGTTGGTTCTATCCCATGGAGACCCTGGAGGACAGAGTAGAACCCCCGCTCTCCAAGACTATCCCTCTTCCTGGGAGCAGAAAGCCTTATCTTTCTTCCACAGACTGACTGGTAGATGGGTGGATTTGAACCATTGACCTTGAGCTTAGCCATGCATTGCTTAACCCACCATGCTATCAGCACTCCTTAGCCTTCAGATGGGTTGGGCATTATAGATGGAGGCAGTGTTGTTCACTTACCTGCAGACTGAAGTGGGACTGGGGTTAGGGACTCCCTCATCCCCACTCGCAGACTGGAACCAGAGAGCCTACCATGAAAGATGGTCGAAGGTCAAATGTTAGTCAGATTCTGCTGTCTGGAACCCTTCTGGGCATCCCCTAGGCCTTTAGTGCTCAGCTCCGAGAGAAGTTTAGGAATACTCAGGGTTCAGGCCTATCCTTAGTGTCACTGGAATTATTTTCTGTAAAACAAAACAAAACAAAAAGCAAACAAAAACCTCCAACTTTTCTAGGTCTCTGGCCACCTTGGTACCTGGGAACCTTCGAGAAAAGTAGCTAGCACAGTAACTTGGTTCCATGTCCATCTCCCTCCTCACTCTGCTGGCTATTTCAGGACAGGAGTTGTATCTTGTTCTTTGTATCCTGGTGCCCGATACACAGAAGGCATGTAAGAGGTGACTGTTGAATGAATGAGTTAAAACCTGGTTTTTCAAGCAACTGAGTTACAAAGAAATCTCTGAAAATTGGAGAGAAAGACCCAGAAACGCCATCGCTCAAAAACGAGGCCAGTTACAATCTAGCTGTTGAGCTCAGTGCTATTGCCTGAACTTTCTGGGCATCTCTGGTGGCGCAGTGGGTTCCGAGTTAGGTGGCTGATCGCGGGGTCACCAGCCCCTCCTTCAGAGGGAGATGAGATGCCCACAGAGCGGGTCAGGTTCAGAAAGCCACCGGAGCAGCTCCGCTCCCTGGAAATTGGAATCAATGCCGTGGTGGTGAGTTTGAGTTTGAGGCTCACAGAAAGGAGATACCAAAATTCCCTCCCTGGTGGGCTGATGACCAGGATCCAGGGAGGTCCTTCAGGTAAAGCGTTAGCAGCAGGCTCTGGGGCCGAGGTGACTCACTGAGTATTCACAAGCAGCCATTGTCGTTACCTGGAACCATCAAGACATCACGTCCTCCTGGTTGGTCACATTTTTGATGACTTCAAAGTCTTTCTTATTTAACTGATTTTGGAGGAACTCTTTAAATGGCTTCTGTTTCTCCAGACACCATACAGGTACATTTTAACTTGGGACTCCAGAACACTGGCATGAGCAATAACGGTTGTCCAATGTAGAATGCTGCCCAAGCTTATGAGTCTCTCCAGCTACTCCACTTTTAAAATTTTTTTTCATGTATTAATAAGGTGACCAGACGTCCAGCTTTTTAACAATTTGTCCTGTGGCATTTTAAAATTAAATAAATATATTACAATGCTATTTTTGCATCCTATAAACATCTTTGTTGCTCCATATAGACCAGATTTTTAATCAAGGAGCCCCCCCCCCTTCCCCCTGGTCAATGGTGTCCCGCTTAAAATCTGGTCACTTTATGTATTATCCTCCCTCATGGGCACCTATCACTGCTTCCTGTTCTGAATGCCCTGTGTTCCCGACCTTCTCTCACCTATAGAACTTTATTTTCTGTTTACTGTATTCTTGGAAACCAGACAACCAGGCATCCTATCATCTGCATTAAAAAGACTAACTTGTTAGGGCTCTTAATGAGCTCTCTAATGAATACAGTGAAAGTTCCTTGCTATTTTTATATTGGCTGAATTTTCAAAGCTTATCCCTTGTTTGACATCAACCTTCTGTTACATGGGAGAAAGTTTTTAGTATAAACCGAGTTTCAAGCAGATGAAGTTTTTGAAGTTTTACTCAATTTCCTTTTCCTGAGCTAAAGTGACCAGACATCCCGCTTTTGCCAGGACAGTCCCAATGTTTAACAAAATTTCCCACGTCCTGCGGCGTTTTAAAAAAAGGCCCGGGACTGAACCCCGGTGGCGTAAGTGGTGAATGCGGGACTAGGGCCTGCGGGCTTGGCGCTTCAAATCCAGCGGTGGCTCTCAGGAGCAGCGTTGGGTAGTGCCCACGACCACCAGAGGCAGGGATGCGCCCCCCCACCCCCTCAAAAAAAAAAAGGCCCGGTTTTTGGACCGAATGCATGGCAAGCTAGGGAACAGCAAGGGAATATACGGTTCTCTCCCCCTCCCCCGGTCAATGGCGTCCCGCTTTACCAACGTTAAAATCTGGTCACCTTAGTTTTAGCTTGCCTTCAGTATAATATGCTGCAGGCTGCACTAAGAGCGGCTAGTACTTCCCATAGACAGAGGGAGCCCCGGGGGTGTCGTGGTTGGTTCCATGGGGCTGCCATCGGCAGGGGGGACAGTTTGAGACCACCCGCCGGACTAAGGGAGAAAGCCTGGGCTTCCTACATGGGTCAACCACGACAGTCTTGAACCCACCGGCGCTGGCGAGGAGCCAGTGTTGACCTGGGGCAGCAGGCCTAGAGACACAAAGACAAGGCTACCTCTCCCGCAAAGATCTACAGCCTCGGAAACTCTCCAGAGCAATCCCACCGCGTCCTCCAGAGTGGAGAGGAGTCGGGATCGGTTCCCGGCAGGGGCTTTGAGCGGGCTTCCCGGCTCAGGCAGCAGCAGGTGCTTCGTGGAAAGAACCCTGCAGTTGAGTCTGTTACTGTCATGGCAGGGTGGACTCCGTTTCTTTCTCTTTAACAAGGACGCCGGGATCCGCTTCCAGCTGTCAGCAGGGCGTAGGCGTCAGAGCCTGTACAAATACAGATGGATGTGTTTTATATGTTGCGTGAGTTACAACATGCTAACGTGTTATCATTTTTCATTAGCATCACCTATTTGCGGTTTCTAAGTTGTACTTCTATGAGTCTGAATCGAGCGGGGACGTTTGAAGTGCCTGAGAGAAATCGGGCAGCTGTCTCTAGGTGCGGCCCCTGGGTTTAGGACCCTTGACTGGAACAGTTGTGGCGCTCCCACGGGAAGTGTCCCCAGTGGGTGAATTGCCCGGTGGTCTGGGAACCAGGTGGTAAAGCAAAGTTCCAGGGGCCGAAAGGGCACCGAGAGACCCCGGTTCCTAACAGTTTTTGCCAGTAGGCTCATTTGTCCCTCTCCTAGTGAAAATAGTAAAATGCATGCGTGATGTATTTGTGGGTTTTCACAGGGGACTGTTTATGATGTAGATCCAGTCTTTTTCATCTAGATTTATATCAAGTTAATCAGATTGCCTTAGTTCTGGACTAACTCTCTGCCCCTACAGTGTGACATGCTGGGCAATCATTTAGGTAATAATGCTGGGTTTTTAAAAAATTGTGATTGTCTTTGTTCTGACACACCTTTATCTCTCAATGGGGCCTGGTGGTCCAGTGGATTAAGGGGTTGTAACTTCTAACCTGAAAGTCCATGTTTCCATCCCCCCACCCCACCCCCACCTCACCAGAGCAGTGCCCCAAGGAGTTTCCTCGGCTATCACCTCTGGAAGCACATTGTTCATGAGGCCTGACTGCCCAAGGTCCTCTTGGTGAATTTGAACTGCCAGCCTTCCAGTTCGTAGTCGAGCCCTTTATTATCTGAGTTTCCCAGACTCTCCTACTTGAAAGACAACCCACAACCATGGAGTCCGTTCCAACTAAGGAGGCTTATTATTATTATTATTAAATAATTTTTATGGGCTCCTAATAGTCCATACATCAATTATAACAAGCATATTTGCCATCATCATTTCCAGAACATTTTCTACTTGAGCCCTTAGTGTAAATTCCTCTTTTTTCCCCTCTATTCCCCTCCCTTGTGAATCCTAGATCAATTAGATATTGTTATTATTTCACATCTTACACTGTCCATTGTTTCACTGTCTCCTTCATGGGGGTGCCTATACGTCCAACCTCGTGATAGGTTTCCCCTTTCTCCACCTCCCCAACCATCCCCCTACCTGCATGACATCGCTACTCCCCATACTGTTCCTGAGGGGTTTATCTGCCCTGCATTCCCTGAAAGCTCTTATCTGTAAAGGTAAAAATGGCGGTGAGGTAGCACCTTTCATGTAGAGGAGGAGGCTTTGAGCAGAGAAGCAGATGGAACTGAGGGTCTCAAGGTCTATGCCTTTATCTTGGTCTAGCTCTTTTTTCAGTGCAAGGCACTTTGTCTCTGACACTCAGCTTCCTGGTTGGTGAAGCGGAGGGAACTGTGTCTATCTGGTCAATGGGAAGCAAAGTTCAACTGAGGAGAGCATGCGAAATGCCTCTACAAATTGTAAAGTGCTGCATGGGCAGATGTCATCATTGCCACCACATCGTGACGTAGCTAGGTGCTGACCACAAACCCAAAACCCTAGAGCAAAATCCAGACCCATAGCCACCCTGTGGAACAGTACAAAATGCCCCTGGAGTTTTCGACGTTATACATCTTTGATGGAGGGAGATTGCCACATCCTCCCCTTGAAAAGCCCAGTGAGGTAACTACTGACCTCTTGGCTACCTGATGTGGTTAATCTCTTGTGCTTATCAGTATGCTGGAGTTGCTGGAAGGAAGGATTCTGAAGTGCCTGCTCAGTACACCTGGTCTGCTACGGACTGAGTTGTGTTCACAGACCCGCCTAAGTCTTACGAAACTGTGTTGCCTAGGAAAGACAAGTCTTTGAAGATGGGATCAGCCCATCATGAAGTCATGCCTACTGTCGTGAGGAGGTTGGGATCCAATATGAGTGGTGTCCTAATTAAAAGAGGAGAAGAAACAGAGATATCCATATTATGGCAAAGGGAAGAGACTGGAGGGATGGCCAGGAAGCCCCAGAAGACAGAAAGTGACAAAGAAAGATTTTCCCTGGGCTTTTAGAGAGAGCGTGGCCCAGCGAACATCTGGAGTTTAGATTTTGATTCCCAGAACTGTGGGATGGTACATTTCGTCATATGCCTTGGGGTGCTGTGATTGATTACTCATCGTGCTGCTAAACGCAAGGTCGGCAGTTCAAACCCACCAGCTGCTCCGAAGGAGAAAGATGAAGCTGTAAAGATTTATAGCCTTGGAAAGCCTATTTACAGGTTCCTGTGAATCAGAATTGACTCATGGCAGTGGATCTGTCTTTGGGTACATTTTATTTTTTTTCCTGTCTTCACTGCTTGAAGACAAATGTCTTGAAATAAATGATATAACTCAGTATATCATTTCATTTTTCATTTGTTAGACATGGTATCTCCTTCAGACAGTGGAACACAAGCGTCCATGTACACATACGGGGTACATACCCTTACATGTTTATCCTGTTTCTTTCCTAACATGGGCGCCCCCCTCCCCCCACCTCTAGTTCCTAAAACTGCCCATGATTTTCACACAGGGCTTGTGGAGAAGAACAACTTAGAGCATGTATCATCTTGGTCCGATGCTTGCCTCACCAGTGAGATGCCCGGGGGATTTTACTTAACTTTGTCCTGTGATTTAGGGGACAGTTTGCACAGCAGCAGCTCGTGAGTTTTACTCAACAATTTATAGGCATCTGTTTCAACCCCTTCATTTCAACACCCTCCCTGTGCCGCTGCTGCCTCCCCTTCCTCCCAGGGTTTCCCGTCCCCATTCCTCCATCATTCCCAGCCCTCTGTTCTGCGCCGAAGTCTGCCTGTAGATCAGGGTGAGTGCAGTTCCGAAGGACACTAAAGGCCACTGTCTTCATGGGATTTAAACAAGAGCTCCCGATGCCCGGGCCTCACCCCGGGTCAGCTGGATCAGAATCAGGGCGGCCCAGCGAACAGCCAGGTGTGGGAACCCCTGGTCTGATCCCCCATCTGGCACAACTGGTGGCTCTGGGCTGGTCTTAAGACTTTGGAAGTTTTCAAAATGATGTGGTGGGAACGAGGCCCTGTTTGAGCTGCTTTGCATCCAATGATTCTGCCCTTCCGGTCTCTCCCACATCCCCATACCCACCTGGTCAGAAGACCTGTGTTCTGAAAGGAAAGCTTTCTCCACCTCAGCACTAGTGCTCTTGGGGGCTGGTAAGTATTTGCTGTAAGGTCTGTGGATGGTTAGCAAGTACCTCTGGCCTTTTACTCATTACGTGTCAGTAGCCCGTCTCCTGCCAATTAGGATACTAATGACATATGCCCCCCACTTCATTCCCACCCCCAAGTTGTAGCAGTCTAAAATGTTTTCAGGCACTACCTTGCTGAAAACCACTGCTTTCAGTCATGCAGGGAGGGAAGTATATGGAAGTATATGAAAAGGAGTATGTATTTCTCATAGATGCAGTCATATTTTTCAACATTGCCCTTCAGAATCATCAGCTTCATCCTTTAAATAATGTGTCCTGCCTGTACTGTAAATCGGGGAGCCCTGGCTTCAGCTCTAGGGGCAGAAAGTAAGCTTCCTCTCACCTGAAGAGAGAGCCTGGAGAGATGAGAGTCATGGCACGGAATAGATGGTTGCCCAGCCATGCTCCCCACGGCACCACTGACAGCAATAAAGAGATGAAAGCTACCCAGACCAAACTCCCTGCCATCGAGGTCTATCAGCAGGGTAGAACTGCCCCTGTGGAGTTCCGACACTGTAACTTTCCTGGAGTAGAAAGTCCCATCTTTCTCCTGGGAGTGGCTGGTGGTTTCAAACCGAAGACCTTTGAGACTCCAGCCCAATGCGTACCCACTGTGCCACCAGGGCTTCTGCCACAGCCCAAGTGTTCATCAATCGAGGTGTAGATGAACACACTTTGGTACCTCCACCCAGTGGGATGCTACCCAACGATACAGAATCAGGATGAACCTGCCAAACGCTACATACCCTAGAAGAGCCTGAGACACATGATGCCGAGTGAAACAAGCCCATCACAAGAGGACAAAGATGGTAAAAGACCACTGACATGAAACGGCACGAGAAGGCTTCCACAAGAAAAGAAACATTCTGATGGCTCTAAGAGTTGAGACAGATGAGAAGGTACACACCGCTAGACAGCAGCCATACAGTAACTTGAATGAAGCAAAAGGAAAAACAAACAACAAACAAAGTCACCAGCGTACCCCAAAGATGTCACTTAGCATATCTGAAGTGTATCCCCCCCTGGGGGGGGGGGAAGCTGCCAAGAATAAGTACTTTTCAAAAAGAGACAGATCCTTTCTTGTCCCCCTCAGTTTCTGTCGCTCCAGGTGTCACTTGCTTACCTGTGCGCCACAGATCTCTGCCTCCAAGTTCATGTGGCTGTCTCTCCAAATTCTGCATCATCTCCATGTTTTAAGAACCCAAGTCATTGAATTCAGACCCTATTCCAGTATGACCTTGTGTTAACCGCCAACCTCTTTAAAGACCCTGGCTCCAAGTAAGGTCATGTTTACAGAAACTGGTTAAGAAAGACTTCAGCCTATCTTTAGTTGGCTGGGGAGTGCTGAGTAGGTTGGGGGGGGGGGATGTTGGTTGATAGCCCACTCCAGTTAGCATAATCCACAGAACTGACCTCCACCTTGGTCCTTGGGACCACTGAGAACTCCCCACATCCCAAGTCTTAACTTCCAGCAGCATGAAAATGAGATGCAAAGTGCGGTTTGGAAGAAGGCCAGAGCATTGAGTCCTTGTGTTATATTTAAGTTAGGGGAAAAGAACAAGCCCTGGTAGAGTTGTTTCTCCGTAGAGAAGGGGAGAGATGATATATATGGTCAGAGAGATAATTGGACTCACAGAGTGGGGACAGCAGCAGTGGGGCTAGACCAATTTGTGTCCTCATCGATTAGGCTTCTTCCAGTAACTAAACTGCCGCCACAGCAATTTTGTTACAACAGTGACCAGTGATCACAGTGTTTAAATTCCACTACACCCAGGTACCTCCACCCCAGGACCAGGGTGCCCATGGGGAGCCGTTAAAAATGTATGAAGCAGTCCCTCGCTGGGAGGCTGCTCTGACAACAGCATCTCCAACTTGGAAACCAGGAAAATGGTTTGCAATCTTTTACCTTCAGACACAAGACCTTAATCTCACATTGACCTTGGACTGTAATTTGGATAACCAGCACTTTGATTCCCTGCTTTCTGCAGGGAGGTGGATTGGCTTGTGTTTGCTCTCTGTGGATGGTGCCTGCGTTCCTGTCTTGGGCTAATGTGTGCTGTGGCGGCACTGCGTCTGCTGGAAGTGACTGCTTTCCTTGCAGAAGTTCGCCTGAGACTGCCCCTGGCATTTCCTTGCCACTGGACCGGGCAGCATGTTCTTACTCACAGCAGATGCAAACGGAGACCCGAAGTGGAAATTCTCTGATTGTCTTTGCGCTATGGTTGGGCCCCTCTCCGGTAGGCTTTTGGAAAGGTGAAACAGGGTTGGTACGTAGCTGGCTCACACCTTTGTGGCCTGACAGAGTTGGGAAGGTCAAGTTCTTTTCAAAAGGGTCGGGGGGCCCTGTGGTTCTGGTTGTGAGACAGGTTGACTATGGCCCTTGTCATGCCGTGGGACTCGGCATCCTGTGGGCAGGTGCCAGTTCCTGGATCAAGTGGAAAGGCAGATAGCAAAGAGAGAGCTCCTCCATCAGATGGGTGGACCCGTGGCTGCTGCCATGGCCTCTGACAGAAGATCCATCACGAGGCAGGTCCTTGCAGGCAGGCTGGGGCCCTGTTTCCTTCTGTTGTGCCCAGGGTTCCTCTGGGTCAGGTGACAGCAGCAGCACAGGGGCTTCCATGGCATCTGATCGGCTACGTTCGGAACACACCTTGGCTCAGCAGAGCTTTTCATTTTGTACAAGAGGGGGAAGCAGTATGTAGGAGATGTTGACAGTACTGTGATACTGTCTTTCTGAAGAGGCTGAAAGGTTCTCTCTCCTTGTTGGCTCTGGTCCAGTTGCCCATTCCCAGCAGTTCAAGGTGACCCCGAGGATGCCGTGTTGCCTATCTGTGCCCTCCTCAGGAAGCGGTTCCACATCCGAGCCTTGTCATCCGGCGGTTTTCATTGGCTCCCAGAGCCCTATTGGCTTCGTGGTTGCCTAGTGGGCTGCGATCTGCATGGCTGGCATTTCAAAGCCGGGAGACGCTCTGAGGGGGAAAGTCTGGCTTTCTACTCCTATAGCCGGTTACAGAGTAGGAATCCCACAGAGGGTTGCCGAGAGCTGGCATCGAGGGAGAGGCCTGTCAGGAGTAGATTATCAGGCCTTTCCTAGTTCATTTTCGGTCTGGGAGCTTTGTTGAGACTTTGGCACTATAACCACACATCGAGTCCCGACTCCGTATCCCTCGGAGTTGCCCTGTAGATGCAGCGAGGTGGCCCCTGGACAGCTGCCCACCTCTAGTTCCTGTGTCTGGGGGGCTTTCCTAGAGCTAAGCATCCGCCGCTATCAAGGCATTAGCCTGGAAGAGTCAGGGATTTGATGCTTCAGAGGATAATGGTGAACAGATGAAGGACGGGGGTGGGGGGGTGTCTTTGCCTCAACCCTGAGGTCTCATTCTTCCAGGGGACAATTCTGAGGGGTCTTCTACACAGTGCCTCCATGGGGTGGAGCCCTAGAGGGCCAGTTTCCCTCAGCAGTAGGCTGTTCGTTACAGCACCTGCGATGGACTTCTCTCTTTCCTGCGTCCCATTCCCCACTTCCTTCCATGTGCCTTCTGATAGCCTTCCAGACTCACTCCCTGCATCCAAGAACCTTGTCTTTGCATCTCCCCGTTGGGGGAACCCAAGCTCACACAGAGGGTTCCTAGCCAGTTTCCTCCCGGCCTCCAATTCTTCTGAATTCCTTACAAATCCAAGTCACCCAGAGTACTGTCCCAGCTCCAAACCCAAGCTCTAATGGCTTCCTTTCGCCCTCAGGATTGAACTCAAGACCTCGGGTGCAGCCGGCATGCCCTTGAAGGCCTGGCCACTCTTGCTGCCCTTGGCCCCATTGGAGACCTTGAAGCAGGCACCTGAGCTTCCCTGTCCCTCATCCCCGGCTTGCTTCCGCTCTGAAGCACTGTCCGTCGTCCATCTGGGTCTCTCTTTCCCACTCTCTTGTTTGCCAGCTCCACCCACTCTCAGGCTTGAGAGAGCCTTTCTGGGCCGTCCAGGCGCACGGCAATCTCTCCAGACTGTTTTCCAAGAACTGTGTGCTTTTCCATCAGAGCATCGTGCCTATTTGCAATGATGTCATCTCTCATTTTCAATTATGTACTTCGTGCCTCTCTTTCCTGGACCAGGGTTCTGCAAACAAAAACAGCTTCATTGGAACACAGCCATGCCCATTCACTTTACCTTGTCTAGAAAGAACCGGCCATCTGTGCCCGTCAAGACCGCAGCTGAGAAAACCCGATGGGACCATGCTTCGCTGCAGGTCAGGATGAGAGGCGGTCAGCTCCAGAGTACGTAGCAACCGTGGGGCTGCATTTGTGATACAAGGACAGAGTCGAGTAATTGCAGAGGAGATCATGTACTCAAAAAGCCTAAAATGTGAATTCCTTTTACACACACACACACACACACACACACACACACACACACACCATCCCATTCTATGAAGTCTCTGAGACCACTGGGACCTGCCACCACAGTCCCTAACAAAAGTAGACATAAGTATATTTTATGTTGACTGGTGCAAAGCTAAGGCTCTGTGATTCTGGTCTTTCTTTTCTCTTTCTTATTCACCCAATATTCGTGTGTGTGTGAATACTATCCATAGCAAGCAAAACAACTCCAGATTCAGATATCTGTATATAAACCCATCCCGTGGAGGCTATTCCAATTCATAAGGACCCTCTGGGATGGAATAGAATTGCCTGACCGAGTTTTCAAGGTTGTCAATCTACATAGATGTATACTGCCACGTTCTCCCCCTGCCGAGGGAATGATGGGGTCACATTTCTGACCTTTGGGTTAGTGATTTAGGGCTAAACCATGGCACCACCAGGATTATCTGTGTCTGTAACACCCCTTCTGACAGCTCGGTGCTTTTCATCAGACAGAAGTCATCCTGGTTTCTCTAGGCCAGGCCTTTCTGCTCAACAGGGGGAGCTTTTGTGCGCCTCCTTTCCAGGTGTTTCAGACACCGAGGGCAGACGACTTGGTAAAGCGGAGGGGCTGTGGGACAGAGGAAGAACCTGCCCAAGGGGGAGTGACATGGAGGTTGCGATCGGGGCTCAAAGGTAACCGCCATGGTGAGGACCGGTGGTGTTTCATTCTGTTGTACATAGGGCAGCCAGGGGTCAAAAACAGACTCAACTGCCCCAAAGCAGCAGCAGGATACCAGGGTAGGTGATTTCCGATGCTGGTTTGTCTGGGAGAACCCCCACTCTCACTCTGATCTGGAAAGCATAGGGACCCCTGAGGTGCCAAGGGTTGTGCTTCCAACAACGAAGGCCATGGTCCAAACCTCCCCACTGCCCCGTGGGAGGAAGACAATGCACTCTGTATGGGTCTGTATGGGTCTGCAGTGTCAGTTCTCCTCTGTCCTGCTGGGCCACTGGGAGTTGGAATGGTCTTGGTGGCCATGGGTGGGGAGGAAGATCTAATGAGGAGGGAAATTGGAACGAAAAAAGAAAATGCTACCTTTATGTTAGCAATACAGGGGAGCTGTATGCAGATATTGAAGTTAGTCTTTTCGTCTTTTCAGAATACAAATTTTAAACATAGGGAGGGGAAAAATGAGGGGCTGATGCCAGGGGCTTCAGTAGAAAAGAAAATGTTTTGAGAATGCTGATGGCAACAAATGTACACATGTCCTTTGCATACAATGGATGTATGTTTGGATTGTG
This sequence comes from Nesogale talazaci, assembly GCA_004026705.1. Classification (NCBI taxonomy): domain Eukaryota; kingdom Metazoa; phylum Chordata; class Mammalia; order Afrosoricida; family Tenrecidae; genus Nesogale; species Nesogale talazaci. The sequence goes on along the minus strand of PVJH01013547.1, from coordinate 30,349 downwards.
ATGTGAGTTGCGTAAGCCCCCAATAAAATGATTAAAAAAATTTTTTTTAACATCTCACTCTTTGACTTTAAAGACATTTAAAATCCCCCCAAACGTCACTTCAATGTCCATAGGAATGCCTTCAATCTGATTTCTAACTTGCCCTTTAAATCTTCTCTCCTGTTATGCTCCGGAACAGAGCCTGCGTGGCACCAAGTAGGTGCTCAATAAGTGACTGATTAATCGTCAGTTGTTGAGTGTTATTAACCATCTGAGTGTGGGGCTAATCAAAGACACAGACCATGTGGGAGAACCCTAGGATTTTCAACTGTCATGTATTTAGGAATCGTTTTTTGTCCAACTTATCCCCCTCAAGATGGAAAAAGAAAAAGAAAAATATTAAAAGTGTAGGCTCCAAGAGGAGGCTTGTCCAATAGCTCTCTCTCCCAAGTCTGAGTCTGCTCCTCTTTCAGTTAGGTTGTATCCTCTCCCAGAGATCCTGAGGGCGGGAGGGAGGTGGGGGTGGGGGGACTTACAGTACACAGTGTATCTGTTAAATTGGAGAGTCACTGCTCAGTTAAATCATTACCATTTCTATCAACAGGATATTTATTGGTGGACTCACCCCAGTGGGGTGGACTCCCCGCTCAGAAAGAGAGTGGGGAATTTTAGTACTACTTCTGCAGCCAAGTGAGTTGATTCTTCATTTTTCCTTTAAAAAGATTCTTGGTCATCCCTGGTCCTGATGTTGCCCGCACCGTATCTGTACATTGTGGATGCTTTGAAGCGTCTCTGAATCCACAGTCGCCTTGGCAATGACAGCATCCGGATGGTCTGGCTTGTGACAGGCCACAGTATTTCTCCCTTTCCTCATCAAAGAGCTGACTCCGAACAGGAGGCAGCCTCTTTCCAGCATTCCCCATATTTATCTGCATGGCGGCGAGCTCCCGTTGCTCAAGCCAGTTAACGGCTGGACACTTCAGACGCTCCAACTGCCTCCTGAGAGAACTCACTCTGGCCAAGAGCCCAGTTGTCCATCTTCCTGGGGCTGGTAACCACTTATGAGGTAATAAGGAGGGCTTTAATAGACTTCTTAGACACCTCTTCACTGGGAGACAGGAGAGGAGAGGAAAGGAATGATTGAGGGCTGGAGAGCAATTTCTGAAACCAAAAGACTGGACCCAGTTTGAAAGACCAGAAAAATGGTCCCTGGTGTCTCAGAGACCCTATTTGAAGGAGCACTCACCAATGAGACCCTCTCTTTGAACATTGATGAAGTTGCATGTGCAGAGTGGTGGGGCACGTATGTGTCCTTTCTTACTCACATGGCACTGTCCACTTTAAAGTGAATGGGCTTTTAACATCTCTGGCATGTTATATGTGGAAAGAAATCCTCCCCCTCCCCCTCCCCCACCAGATTCCATTGTTAAGGCTTGGCAGTCAAACATGAGCGCCACAATAATGTCAGTCAAGAGGCCTTGTTTGCGTACAAACAGATTTCAGTTGTTGAGAGACCAAATTATGTCCCATTGCCAGAAGTATGGGCAGTATTCAGTCTCTGTCCATCAAGCTCCTTTGTAATGAGGCTGGTGTCCAAAAAGCAAGGGCCTCCTCTCTCACGGGGGTCAGTGCAACTCCCAATTGCCACAGAGAGAAGAACCAGCGTTTGCCAGGGGATGTGTCTCCAGGTGAGGATGAGTCTGCGTCGAATGTGTGTAAATAAAATAGAGACATGCTCAGAATGTGGTCACGATCAGTTTTCAGACGACTGCCGGATATCCCCGATGGATGGGGTCCAAGGTAACGTGGCTTAGGAAAATGGTCCCAAACTCCAAAGAGAGGGTCTTTGGGAAAAGATTCCCGTCCAAGCCAGGGTTTAAACTTTTAAATACTCAGCGGTCTCTCTGGGAAGGTTTTGTGAAGGAAGTGTTACCCCTGCCTATCAGACTGACTATCCGAGGGACTTGGCTTCTGTGGGGTGATATCCTCCCGCTTTCGAGAATGCCCCACAGGACACTGGGTATTGTTCTGGAGCCATAGAAAAAGCCTGATGCTCGCCTGCCTATCTCACGGCCCTTGAGCGTTAAGAGAGCCAAGTCCTGCAGGCCTGGAGGCAAAGCTTGAACAGGCGTCAGGGTCCGCAGTAGAAGCAGAGCCGTCGGAAAGGAAGGCCCAGTAGCCAAAAGGACTTTTATTCTGGCAGGCAGGTTCTGACGCCAGGTTCTGGAGACTGTCTGAAGCCAGCTGGGGGTGACATTTCCAGAGGCTCTATTTAGGGAGAGGAAGTCGGATGACTGATAAGAGCCAAGGCTCAGGGTCAGGACTCTGATGACAACCATTTCCATTTTGGGCCCCGGGGGACTCTGTGTGACCTTTCCCTGCCTTTTCTGCCCCATTTTGAGGAAAACGGATCTGCAACCAGGCTGCACCTCAGCCTCTTTCTTTACCATGAGTTGTTGTTGTTGTCAGGTGCCCTCGGGTTGGTTCCGGCCCCTGGCGAGGCTGCGCACCACCGATGGAAACGCCGTCTGGTCCTGCCTCTCTCACCCAGTTGTTCCCTTGGCGTCCATCCATCGTGCTGAGAATCTATCTCTTTCTCGCCATCCTGCTTCTTTGCTGAGGTCCTTCTCCCTGGACTGGTTCTCTCTTGACAACATGTCCAAATGATGAGATGAAGTCTCGTTCTCCTCACTTCTATGGACCACTCTGGTGAGATTTCTTCAAAGACCAGCTTCCTAGTCCTTTAGACAGCCCACGACACTTTCATTATTCTGCAGCAGCACCGCCATCCGTAATAAGTTAAGGCTTGATATCAAACCCTAAATAAAAACAACCCGCTGCCATTGAGTTGATCCCAGCCCGTGGAAATCCTGCACAGGGTTCCCAAGGTTGCAAATCTTTATCGGAGGTGACAGCCTCATCTTTCCTTTGGGGAACAGCTAATGGGTTTGAACCATGGAACTACCAGGGTTCCCAGACTTTGTATAAGTAGCCTTTATTTGGAAAAGTGAGTATTGACTTTTTAAAAATATGGATGATTACCTGCTTCTGCTTATAAGGAAACCAGTGAAAGGGCCTTAGCATCTCCTCCATTTAGAACTTTGTCCTCAGGCTTCTTGTCTCTGAGCTGATCTGTCCCTAGTGCCCTGGCCCTCCTTTATCTTAGTTGGATGTATGTGACAAGGCTCACGCAAGTCTGATATTCCCGGAGGTCTTTAAACCAAGGGAAAACCTGAAAATGAATCCATGAGAAGCAGAGAGCAATTGTTTTGAGAAGGCAAACACCCAACCCGACCCCCTGCTATCAAGTCGGCACCCCGATAGCACCAAGTAGGGCAACCCCAATGGGTTTACATGGCTTCCTTTCCCACAGAGCAGCTGTGGTGTTCGAACAGCTGACCTTTCGGTTAGCAGCTGAGCATTTCTGTTTTGAGAACTCCCCTGCAAGCTCTTCTCTGTGCGTCATTCAGCCTGTAAAAGAAAGGCCGCCTCTCTTCTTCCTCAGGACTGAATGCACTGCAGAGGTCAGGTGCAGAGTGGCACTATGGGGGCCCCTTGTTCAAAGGTCAGGAACCTGACCACAGCAGAGTCTTAATCCAAACGTAGGACCCTTCCGAGGAGGGGGTCCACCCTCTGTGACTTCCCAGGTCATAACCCCCAGGCAGCCAGCCCCTATTTTCACCTTTCTTCCTGTGATGATTGGCATGATATGGATGCTTACTTGGCCCTCCTGAGTATGCCCCTGTGACATCTGTCAGATTTAGCTTCTCAGGAAAATGTCCCCGGTACCTTCTGATTTTTCTACATCTGATTTCATGGCATGTGTTTCACTTCCTCCTCTTAAAAAAAAAAAAAAAGAAAACAAAGCACTTTCTTTAAAGGCCAGCTTTGATTTCTGCTTTTAGGTTCTTCCCTCATCTCATTGCCATGACATCTGCTTATCTCAGAATTCTGGGCCAGCGCGAAGCTGAAAGACTCGTGTTGGAAAAGTGGGACTGATTACAGGAAACAAAGCCCAGATTCCTTGATGGCTCCCCTGCCTGGGGGGACTGGAGCGGATGGGATGCTGTCAATAGAGGGTGCACATGCAGGGAGAGGCAGCATGGGGGGGGTGGGGGTAAAAGACTGCTGTCGCCCCTATCAAACAAGAAGCCCTGAAGTACAGAGGTTCACGTATAAAAATAACAAGGAAATGGAAGTTGGTCTGCCTCTGTTTCCAGTTGGCCTCGACTAGTCTGGTGATCATTAATCCTGTAGCTTTATCAAATATATGTTGGGGGAAAGTTGAGTGATTATCTGTAGTGGGGTTTCCCTGTATTTAAGGCAGGTGGGATTCTTTTATTTCTCCTCGTCAGAGCCCAAGATGGGGAGAGAGAGTTCTCTCTACTGATTAAATTTACTCAAATCATCAAGTTCCTCTTCCTTTCCACTTTGCTGCTCCGGTCACCCATTTTGGGAGCCCCTGGATGGTGCCAGTGGTTAAAGTATCCAGTGGTTAACCAAAGGTGGGAGGTCAGGTCCACAGATGCTTTGTGAGATGCTTTGTGAGAAATGCCCAAATGCCCAAATGGTCTGCGTCGGACAAGTCAGCCATCGAAAATCTTGCAGTGCAGAAAATCTTCTGCTGTGACACACGTGAGGGCCTCCCATGAATTGTAGTCATTTGATTCTCCCCACCATGCCCCCTCCAACCCACCATTTTGGGGCGAGATATCTAGGCCTTGGATATTACTGCACATCAGCTGGCAGAGTCTCCTGTTCCCCTGGGACCCTCTCTCCCCTCAGACCCTGCTGGGGTGCTCTCTGGACTCCGATCAAACTCTCTCTGTACCTCGGTTAATGGATGGTGAATTTGGAATCCCCTGTTTTCACTTTTTTAGCTGCATGCTCCCAGCGAATAGAAGGTAAGGCCTTAGTGATTTACTTCTACTTCCCTTCCCTATCTCTGGTTGCGTGTGTGCTGAAGTCCACCTGTGCTTTTAGCTGAGCTCTGCTTTCTGGGTGCCTCCATGCCTCACAAGGATTCCCAGTGTCTCTGGTTTTAAGATATGGGCAGCCTGGACTCCAAAGAGCTGGAACGTGTGCGGGCATGCATTTCTCTAAGAGGATCCTTCTCAACCAAGTGGGGAGGATGGGTGGGAGTCAGTGGCACAATTCTTAAATGCCTCAAACATCATTAACTCTGGGGGCCCCTGGGGGTCACGATCCCAACCACATAGCCTTTACTGTCTTTTCCTGCATCCCGGGATCAATGTCCCAGTGAACCCTCTGCATCCCAGGTCTAGTTTCAAGCTGTACTTCAGCAGAATACATGTGTGTGTATGTGGGGGTGGGGGGGTGGGGGTGGACTCCATGAAATGAGTTGGCTAGACTCATATGGCACATATGGCAGTCTCCTGTAAGTCTTGGGTTCAACTATTTCTTGAATACTATTTTGGGCTATACTATACTATTCATGTTTATGAATTTGTTTCTCTAGTCAATCTGGACTAACACATCATGTGTGAGCGACCGTAGTTGCTGATGATGAGATAGGGAGCCTTCCTAAAGACCTCTTGGATCCAGTGCCCACCGCATTCCTGCCACCATTTGCACGTTATAAAGGAGAGCCACACCTTGTTGCCCCCAAACATGAGAGGTCGGCCCAAGGCCTTTGTTGTATGCTTCATTGTGATGAAGTTGAGCCATGTCTCAGAGAGGGCGAAGGTTTGGTGTGTGACCACCACCAAAGAATGAATGGTGAGACAAAGCCACCTGATGTTTGCAGCGTGTGTGGGGGTGGGGTGGGGGGGGGAGGGTGTTTCCCAGTGCAACACAAAACATCACAGTTAGGTTTACACTGTGCTGTGGTCTATTGGAAAAGACTACACTATGAAAAAGTCTGAAGAACTAGGAGAATTACCAAAATGTGACACAGTGAGAATATGCCACCAGGAAAATGGTGCATGGTTGGCACAGACTTGACAGACACCCTCAAATTGTTGGGGTGATGTGGAGGCTCTCACAGTGGGACACCACAAACCAAAATGGAATAGCATCATAAGATATATATATATATATCATAACATTTCCATGTTGATTTCTTAGAAACGATAGCAAATATGAAGTAGCTTCAAAAGGTTCCTGGAGGAAAACTCCATTATCTTTTAGTTGACTATTTCCACAGACATTTACAAGTCCCCTCCTCTAGGCAACAAAGCATTTCCCACCCCAGCATTCTTCAACATTCAGTGACACTAATGATCATTTATTCAAAATGTTGTGGTCACCTCCATTCATCACTCTTGAGTTCCAGAACATATTCTTCACCCCAAACAGGTGCACTCTATTCCTGAAGCTATCACCAGCCATGTCCGTCCATCCTCCATACCCAGTCATTTCTAGTCTGCTTTTTGCCTCTCTGAAGTTGCCTGTTCTCGGCATTTCCTGTGAGAGCACTCCACAGCTGTCCTTTTAGAGCAGAAAGCTTTCGTTGGCACAAGGCAATGTTGCAGTTCTGCAATGACTTCTGCTTCCAAATTCTCTCCCGCTGCAAGGTTTAGGGTTGAAATCTCAGGGCTGAGCTTTATAAATGTTCTAGCTCTAGTCCTCATGTGTTTCTATCCCCTTTTATGATTAGTCTTTCATTTATGGGGGAAAGGGCTGATCAGGAGAGAGGTAAGAGGGTTGTTTTTGTGAAGTATGCAGGTTTATTTTTGAAGTAAGCTACCACTCTGTGCAGAGTGGGGGGGGTGGGGGATGGCAGGAAGATAGTATTCAGTTCCACCTAAATAAGAATTGCGCCCACCATGAACTGAGAAGGACAGCAAGAATGAGGATTTAATGGGAAGAGAAAGCTGATCGATGGCTCAGTGATAAGTGGGTGTTGAGATGCATGTCTCTGCTCGGAGGGGAGCAGCTCAGGAGAGTGGTACCCAGCTTTGCCATCTGGTCTCTTATTCCAATTTGTACCAACCTTTTAAAAGCACTCATCCTTATACATGCACATGCACATGCTATTTTGGTCTTTGAAAAAGGCAATGAACATTGTATAATAATTATCACAAAATTGGACTTGAACAGTCTTGAACTTCCTGCATGCCCGTTGGCTGATTGATGCTTTGTGTATTGAGCCTCTTCAAAGAATCCCAAACAGAGGAACTGTGTTTTGAATTTTCTATAAAAGCCTCCCTATAGCTTTTGGTATGTGAGGGAAGGTGGTGGAGTGGTGGAGAGACTGGTTGTTACTTTCTGGGTCTGTTTTAAATGCTCTCTTGGCAGCCTCCCTGCAAGCAGTTCACTTTAATGTTTTCTGTGCTTCTTTGTTTTTAATCTTTTCGAGACAACAGCTGGATTCTGCTTTTAGTAATGACTTCTGATTCCCTGCCCTGTTGTGAAGCATTCTGCTGTGTTATTTTTAAAAGACACGTGGCACCCTACTTTTCCATATATTTAATTAAAATTTTGGTTCCTTAGAACTTGCCATTGGAACTGCAAGAAAGGGAGCCAGGAGATAACTCCAAAGAGTCTGAGGTGTTTTTTTCCCTACTCTTTTTGTCACCCCACTGGGAGAAAGATGAGACGCTCTCTTCCTGGAAAGAGGTATAGTCTTGGAAATGGACGGGGGCAGCACGGCCTTGCCCTGTAGGGTGGCTATGCACCAGAATGGATTCCGTGGCAGTGTGACTGTTCCTCCATCCTGGTGTTCTTGATGACAAATCCTGGTGTAGTTGCACTTGAAATAAAGTGTGCATTGATTCGCAACTTACATGGCCATGCTGACACAACACATCTCTTTTTGCGAGTCGTTACTCATCCTTCTCTTTGGATTTAGTTATAATTGTTGTTGTTACTAGTGCCGTCAAGTCAGTTCTAACTCATAGGGATCCTGTGTACAACAGGATGAAACACCACCCAGTCCTGAGCCCAGTCCTGAGACCTCCCTTCCACCATTCTGATGTGTGAGCCCCGTGTGGCAGCCCCTGTGTCTGTCCATCTTGTTGCGAGCCTTCCTCTTCTTCACTGCCCCTCTACCTCACTAAGCGTGAGGTCCTTCTTCAGGGACTGGTCTCTCCTGACAAGATGTCCAAAGTAAGTGAGATGAAGTTGTGTCATCCTGGCCTTTAAGGAATATTCTGGCCAAACTCCTTCCAAGGCATATATATATATATATATATATATATATATATATATATATATTCCAAGGCATATACAATATATTGTATATTGTAGTCCATGGTACTTATTCTTTTTTTGTTTTGTTTCCCATCACTGCCCTGGTGGGTGTAGGAAGCCCAGCCTTGTGTCTGAAGAGGTGCTGCTGGATTTGAACCATCAACCCTGTGGGCTGCAGTCCCTCACACAACCACTATGCCACCGGGGTTCAGCCTGGTACTTATTCTTTTCAGTCATAATTCAAATACGTCAATTCTTCTTCGGTCTTCTATATTCAGACCTCACTTTCAAATACAGATGAGATCATTGAAAATACCATGGCTTGGGTCAGATGCACCTTAGCTGTCCTCAAAGTAACATTCTTGCTTGTCAACACTTTAGCGCGGTCTTGCACAAGACGACAAGATGTCCTTTGATATCTTGATTGGTGTTTCTGTGAGAATTGATTGCTTCCAGGCAAGATACAATTCTTGACAGTTTCAATATTTTCTCCGCTTATCATGTTACCTATGGATCCAGCTGTGTGGAATTTTCTTTACCTTACCTTGGAATCTGTACTGAAGACTGCAATCCTTGATCTTCGAGTCCTCACTCCCTGCAAACAAGGTTGTGTCATCTGCATTTTTCAGGCTGTTAAAAAGCCTTCCTCTGATCTTGATACCACATTCTTCTTCATATAATCCACCTTCTCTGATTATTTGTTTAGTATACACTTTAAAGCAGTATGGTGAGTGGATACAACCCTGTTGTATTTAAACCCTGCTGATTTTAAACCTTCCCTTGTTCGGTTCCCACAACTCCCTCTTGATCCATGTACAGATTCCACATAAGCGCAATGAAGTGTCCTGAAATTTCCATCTTCACAAGACTATCTAAGTAGAATAGGCATATCCAATAAGGCACAAGTGAACATCTTTCGGCAATGATAATCCTTACTCCAGATCCTCTTTTGAATACTGCCTGAACTCTGGCAGCTCCCTGTCAATGTCCTGCTGCAACCATCATAATACTTTACTTGATCTTGCCAATTGCCCTTTGGAATTTTCTGTTCAGCTCTTTGACTTCATTTTTTTCCCATTTGCCTTCATTACTCTATGAGGAAGAGCATGTTTCAGAATCTCTTCTGATGGCCACATTGGTCTTTTCTGTCTTTCCTGCCATTTAAATGATCTTCAGCTTTCTTTATGAGTTACGTTCTTGATGCCCTTTTACAGATCATTGGATCTTCTGTCATTAGTATTCAATGTATAAAAATCTGTTCTTGGGATGTTCTCAAAATTCAGGTGGGGTAGACTCAAGGTGGTATTTTGACTCTTATGGACTTAATGTTGTTCAATTTTAACCTAAACTTACATATAAGCAATTGTTTGACTGTTTCATAGATAGCCCCCGGGCTGTTTTTAGCGCCTGATATTGAGCTTCTCCATTTTCTCTTCCTTCAGAAGTAGTTCATTTTATTTGTGTATATTCCATCTAGAGAAATCCATTTGTATAGACCCCTTTCATTGTTGAAAAAAGGTAATTGTGATGAAGAATTCATTGGTCTTGGAAAATTCTGTCATTTATTCTCCAGCTTGTTTATATCACCAAGATCATATTTTCTAACTACTGTCTCTTCTTCTTTGTGTCCAGCTTTTGCATTCCAAATGTCAATAATTATTAAGGCATTTTGATTACACGTTTGATCAATTTCCAACAGAAGATGGGAGAATACTTCCGTCTCTTCCTCACTGGCGTTGGTGGTTGGTCCATAAAGTTGAATGAGAGTCGCATTGACTGGATTTCCTTTTATGCAGATAATTTCAATATTGCAACCTGAGTCTGTTACCCTATCACAGACAGCATTACACTTAAGATAGATCTTGAAATGCCCTCTTGACCATGAGTGCAATGCCGTTGCTCTTGATCGTACCGTTCCCAGCATAGTACACTGTGTGACTTTCTAACTCAAAAAGGCCAAGACCAATCCTTTCAGCTCACAAATTCCTCGAATTTCGATCTTTGTGGGTTCCGTTACATTTTTGATGACTTCCCATGTTCCTAGATTCATGCCTGTATGGTCCAACTTCCAGTAACAAATTGATAGTTTCAGTTGTTTCTCTTCAATTTGAGTCAAGGTCGCTGAGCAAATAAAGGTCTCAAAGGTTACCCACACGGGCTTTACCCCATCCATGGCGTGATGGTGGACCCTACTCTTCTTCGGTCATCTTTTGAGTTCTTTATGACCTGAAGGGTTCATCTTCAGGCACTCTCTCTGACCATGTTCTGCTTGAATCCATTAGACTTTCAGTCACTGGCAATGTTTGGATGCTATCATTAGGATTTTCAGTAGTTAATTTTCTGAAGTAGACAGGCCTTTCCTTCTTAGTTGTCTCTTCTTTGCCTGGAAGCTCTGCTGGAACCTGTTGACTTTGGGTGACCCTGCTGGCATTTGAAACACCCCTGACATGGCTTCCAGCAGCACAGCAGCACCCCTGCCACCACAGTAGGACACGCGGACAGACAAGTGGTGCTAGTTACAATTAACATAGGTTAGTTTTATATACAGACCCTATGACTTCTAACCGGGTGCTCTGAGACCATCACATACGAAGTTTATGTTGACGTTTTTATGGGCACTGGTCACCAAGGGCATTCAGAGATGAATATCATGCTGCAGATAAGAAGGAAAGAGTTCAAGAGGACAGGGATACAAATTATACTTTGCTCAGGAAGACATACTTTGCGAAAAGCCATTCAGATGAGTGGCGTGTCCAATTATGAATTTAAAGGACGAGTTAGATGGTGGCATGAGTGAGAGGAGAGGAACCAGAACCCTCTTTCACTCAGCTCTGTCACACCATCCGTCTCTATGGTTCTCTTTGCAAATGCAGATTTCTTGAGGAAAAATGTAAGGCCTTTCTGGATAATAAACTGTCATTGATCAGGACACTATTAAAGCAATTCCCGAGAAATCAAAGTTTTAACTAGTTTTGAAGTCTATGTTCTATATAATTATATGAACTTCTGAATGGCACACAGATTGGAGAACTTTAACATGAATTAAGAAAACAGCACCTCCCTTCATTGATGCTTCCAAGGTTAATAACCATCTGTTTGAAACTTTTGGTTTGTAAAGTCTTTAGTGAGAATAAAATTACCCAGTCAATGCAGCATTTTCGGATTTGCAGAAAAAGTTATCTTAATCCAATGTTTTCATTTTTTCTTTGAGATAACGTGATTTTTAGGATTAAATCATGAAGGCACAATGAATCACAGTGTACAAAATTAAATGTAATTGTGCAATTTATGTGAGATTCTCGCTCACATTTTGTATTATGCTTATTTCTTTGCAGGCTTACAGTGTTGTGAGGTGTTTTCCCCACCCCCTATAAGCATCTATTTAAAGTCAATCACATCATCAGCATCATAATTACAGATACTGAGAAAACAATTAATCTTAGTATTGTAGCAAAGCAGAAAATGGAATTGTGTGAGTTTGCCAGCCCCATCCTACCCCCTATAAAAAAAAAAAATCCAGGTTTTGGTTAAGTTCCCTGAATGAGCGAAGTGAAAATTAGTTTCTTTTGGAATGATCTACAATTGAAAGACTAATTTAAATTAGGAGGGCACACTGGGCTTGGCAGAGGGCATTGTGAGAAAGCAAACCATAATTTCCCTCCAAACAAAGACAAGCTTGTCGGAGAGCATGCTTTATTGCCTGGAAATTCTATATATATGCAAAGTTGCTCATCAATTCACTGTTGGGTTTTGTGTGCTTGGTTTCACCTTTTGTTAGGAAAAATCAAGTGCTGAAAAAGTAGGCGTAGCTCTGCAGGCTATAGGCACAGAGAAACCTACACATGCCATTTCCCCTGATGGGCAGCGTTCCTGGGCAGAGAGCTGCCGGCAGGAGAGAGCCTCAGACCTGGACTTCCTGCGGGTAAAATCAGGGCCTGGGCTTCATTGGAGCCCACCCAGAATTTCCAGTGAATGGCTTCCCTGCATCTGTTTCTGGCCCCGCGTTCTGTCAGCCAGGAAGATGTATAAGGTACAGTCAGATACAAAGGTCCTCATCGAGGACTTTCCGATGGTCAGCGATCTCTTGCTCTTATCAGCTTACTAGTGACATAATGTATAAAATACCGTACAAAGCACTCATTGAAATCGCTTTTAATGTGCGTGTAGCCATCACCACCATCGATTTTCAAGCATTTAGGAAACCCCCGAAACCTTGTTGTCAGCAAGTCGATGCCACACGACAGGATAGAACGACTACCTTCTATCCAGTCACTTTCTATGCCCTATTTGTTCTTCCACTTGGCAGTCAACGGGCTGGAACCAACAACCCTGTGGTTACCCAGCCCAACACACCACCCACTCCCCCGGCAAGTCTCCTTAGAACACTGCATCACCCCCAAAAGAAATCCCACATCCCAGTCCGTGTTTACTTTCTGCCAAGCATCAGGCAAGAGGTCTGGCTGGCAGCATCACGGGCGGGGCTCAGAGGTGATCAGAGAGTGAGTGTGAAGCCAGGAGCCTTGTTCCTTGGCAACATCTGAGCAGCAGAGCGGGCTGCCGCATTTGAATAACCCGAGCAGAAATGTGTGTGTGTGGCAACATTGGGAGAATTAATAACCTGATGTGGATATCAGGGCTGAACTAATAGGTGTGGGTACCGGGAGGGTACCCCAAGCAGGAGGTTGAGGATTGGGGTGAAACATCAAGATGGAAGCTTTTCTTTCTTCTTCTTTTTTTAAGGATCCCTCAGGGGCTGCACCAATCCTAGAAGTCCTGCAGTACCAGGCTGATGCGTGGAGTGGATGGAGCAAACTCCTGGTCCAACTCCTAGTCCCGAAAATACATTGAATATATTGTCCTCAGGTAGAGGACGTCTCAGATATGAAACTGATAAGAGCAGATACTGTATTTGATCTGAGCCTAAAGGCCAAGAAGCTTTTCAAAAAGTGGAGCCAACGATCTGGAAGGAAAGGGGAGTAACTCTCCAGAGGGGAAGGAGGTCCAAGCAGGAGCAGGGAGACGCCAGAATGAGGGCCAGGAGTCTGGAAGAAGTCTGGGGGGCGGCGGGGGGGTGGGGTGGTGGTGGCTGCTGAGCCTGGGACCCTATTCAGGAAGCCCCTGAGCCCAGATCACTCGCACACAGTTGTGCCCAGATCGCCTTCCCTACACTGGATTCGGTGCCACTCTGACCCTGGCTTTAACCCCCTGGCACTGTGATTTCTGACTTCTCCTCTCACTGGCTGCAATTTTGTGACTGACAGGTTAAATGTCCTTGGGCAGCCACCTCAGCGGCCTAGGATGCCGTCAGGTTGGAGCAGGCGCCCTCCACCCCTCTTCCTGGTTCAGAGGAGAGAGCCTGGGTCCGAAAGCCATTACAGGCAAGGGCAGAAATAGAAGGTTGGGAAGCGAGTCCCTCCACGTCCTGGAGTCCAGCGTCTGCGTTCCTCATGTAGCTATCCTGTACACGATTTGTGCCCCTGATTGCACCAACCTCTCCCTGCCTTTGAGCTGATGCCCCCTCTTGAGGACCTTATTGACCGGGATAGAACTGGTCTCTGTGAGTTTCCAAGACCATGGCTCCCGAGAAGCTGCTGGTGGCATTGAACGGCCGACCTTGGGGTTAGCAGCCTGATGCGTAACCACCACTAACCACCCCACTCCCAGAACTCCTTGTTCCCTGGAGAGGGGTGTCAATGGTCCCTTCCAGATGCTCTCCAGAGGAAGAAGAATTCTTTGTAGCATAGTTAATCCTGAGGCTCATGACATACTATGTGTGGGCGAGTGGCTTTCTCTCCCAGGAAGGTGTTTGAGATTTTTTTTTTTAATCAGACAAGTGGGGTGTGCTGGTTCTCTGACTCCATGCCAGCCCATGCCCTTTCTCAGCCTGGCCTTGCCTCACCGTGTCCCGTCAATGCTGTACATAGGCGGATATGGGGGAAATATGACCATGAAACCTCTGACGACTGGAGTGCCAACAGAATGGCTTTGTTTTCTGAACTTGGCCCTCCCACCACTTTTCTTTCTTTTAATTTAAAAAAATCATCTTCCAAGACTTTTTCTACTTAAGCCCTTGGTATCAGCTCTTCTTCCCCCCCCCACCCTTCTTCCACCTTTCCACCCTCGTGAATCCTGAATCGATTATATATTGTGATTAGGATTCCATATCATATACTGCCCATTGTCTCCCTTCACCCACATTTCTGTTACTCATCTCCTTCTGGGAGTCAGGGGACACTAACTATCCAACTTTGTGATGGGTCCCCCCTTTCTTCCCCTCTCTGACCAGGCCTACCTCCATGATATCGCCACTCCCCCAGCTGTTCCTGAGCGATTTATCTGTCCTGCATTTCCATGTGTCGAGAGTTCTTATCAGTACCAATGTGTGTTCTCTGATCTAGCTGGATTTGTAAAACAGAACTGGGTCTTGGTAGTCAGGGGTGTGTGTGTGGGGGAGCATTCAGGAACTAGAGGACTGATGTGTGATTCACTGATGCTATACTACACCTTGCTCGACTCACCCCTTCCTTCTGTGGGGAGATGTCCAAGGTGGGCATCTACAGGCGGGCTTTGGGTCTTCACCCCAAATCCCCCAGTCAGCATCGATACAGTTGTTTGTTTCGAATCTTTTGATACCTGATCCTGGTGACACCTCATGATCACACAGGCTGGTCACACCATTTTTCTATCCCTCGGTTTAGTGGAAGACATTTGAGTTTTCCTTCTCTGGAGGTTTCTGCCTTAACTGCACTTGATTTTCCTGTACTGTTTTTCAACCACCAAAGATCTTATTAGAATTCACCATGAAATCATGACTCCCTGCAATAGCGCATGTATTGATGAGTTGAAATTCATGTTCTGGGATCCCATAAGACAGGTGCAGCTGTCACCTTTCTTACACTTGATAGTGACCAGTAGAAAAGTCATTTTTTCTTCTTTCAGCAGAGAAGAGACATTTATAGGAAAACTCAGTGCAAGTAATTTTGGACCAGAGGAATGGCATTTCAAGTCGAGTTTTCTCAGTTGCAGAAGAAATCTGATTACTGAGCAGTGGACTCCTTCCCAGCTGTGTTAGCAGTGGCTATGGGAGTGTGTGTTTGTGTGTGTGTGTGTGTGTGTGTAAAGGAACCCTAGAATGCCCTTTCTGTTCAGAAATTAAAATCACATCACCCAAGAAAATTCTGTCTTGCTCCAGGATAGCACTGGGGCAAAGGGATGTTCCAGTCTGGTAGACAAGAGTCCTGAAGAAGGTATTTGCTAGCAGTGGAGTTGTTAGAAACCAGGCCAGTGGTGTCATAATGGTTTGGGATGCCTACAAAGGGTTGGTAGTATTTTAGACTAGAACTAAATATGAGGGACAAAGGGGATCCTTTAGAGAAAAGGGTCATGGGAATGGCGAACTGACTGGCAGAGCTCCACTCCCAGCAAGGAAGCAGACCCAGGGACCACACGGAGTGGGATGAGGGGATGGTGGGGGTAGGGGGAGTGGGGGTGGGGCGGGGTTGGTCACACAGCCACGCTGCTGCTCCTCCCCTGGCCTCTCCCCCAT
Source organism: Nesogale talazaci (assembly GCA_004026705.1). Classification (NCBI taxonomy): domain Eukaryota; kingdom Metazoa; phylum Chordata; class Mammalia; order Afrosoricida; family Tenrecidae; genus Nesogale; species Nesogale talazaci. The sequence goes on along the minus strand of PVJH01013547.1, from coordinate 14,670 downwards.
ACATCTGAGCACATGGGCCCCCACAGCATCACTGGGCCTTCCCTGCTGATGGACGGAGCTTGCCACTCTGATAAGGATACACTGAAGACAAAATGAGGATATCAGAGCTTCCAGTTGTGTAGCGTTGAGAGAAGCAGATGCTAAAAAAAAGGGGGGGGGTGGTCCTTAAGGGGAACATTTAAAATGTTCACTCTCATTTCTTTTCATTTTGATCATTGTATGTACCAAGAAAAGTTGCAGGAATAATAAAAGGGACTCTTCTTAATTCTTTTTGATACGTTCAACCCATTGTTCGTATTTCATTCCATTTTCTCCTTCTCTTCTATGCGCACATACACATACACACACACACACACTTTTTTCTGTCATTTCAGAGTAAGCTCGAAACATGGTGTTCCTTTGTTCCTATACTCTTAAACATCAAGGTATGCCCTTAGAACAAGAGTAGTTATATATATATGTATATATATATACATACACATATATAAAATATTTATTAAAATCAGTAGATCTGTTTCCTTTTTAACACTAGTAATATTCAAGCATCACCTATAATGTTTACTATTCTGTTCTGATATTTTTAATCTATCAGAGATTGAAGTTTTCACTTTAAAAAAACATTATTTTTCCCCTCCTGACAGTATTTGGGGAGTGTGGCACACACCATACTTTTTGTCTCAATGCATTATATGAGAATCTTTGGCCAAGTGTCCAGAAAGGCTATTGATAATCAGTGGAGTTATATCAAGTTATAACTTAACCCAAGACAGCAGTTAGATAAAGGCATCAGACAGTTCAAAAGAATTATCTGAGTGATGTGCTTACACAGATGCTCGTCTTGGAGTTACATTTCACAGCGGTGTCTCAGTTTGGGGATACAATAGAAATCGCTTGTGAAGACCATACTTGTTATCATGATCTTTTTGCCTTAAACTCATGGAAGAAAAATGTGAATTCAACATATTTTCCATATCCGACCAGATTAAATAAGAAGATGAGAAGCTTCAAAAGTTCAAGGGAAAATGGAATGAAAAGATCACGAAATTTCCCCATATACTTTTGGAAGCTCCCTCATAGAGCAGGGAAAAGAGTGAACATCTGTGATAGCAGATGTTATAGCCAAGATAATGTATTAGGGAGAAGGAGGGACAGATAGCCTGTACTGCCATTTGATCCCATTTGTGTAAAGCTAGTGATCTCTCTCTCTCTCTCTCTCTCTCTTAATGTAAGTTTGTGTAGACATTGGAACTTTCTGGAAGTCACACGAGAAAGGGGTGTTAATCTGTGGTCAGGGTGACAAAAATGGGCCTGGGTAGTCCAGCAGGGGAAAGAGAACAAGAGGAAATAGCTATTTTTCATTTTATAGACATTCATAGTTTAAATGATACATGTGTTCTTTTGTTTTTGTTTTGATACATGCGTTCTTATTTCTTTTGTAGTAATAAACGAGTATTGAACTCAAAAGGTCAAAGAAGAGAGAGAATAGGAGCTAGACTAAAACCCAAAACTAAACTTAGTAGAAGCAATGTGGCATAGAAAGCACCAGGAATAGATGGAATTTGGAAAAGAACAAATGGACTATTGACGCTATAGTGTAGAGCATAGATTCCCAGATGTATTTGGCCTACTGCCTCCTTTAAAAAATAATTTCTCAGCACCCCTGGTAAAGAAAAACCTTTGTTCTATAGCCCATAATCCAGGTTGGAATGCAGGTAACTGCTTTTGTAGCCCCTGTGGATCATTCCAGCAACACCCCCACACACCCCAGGTAGCTGATATTGTCCAATTTGGGAAATACTGGTACAGAGGGCAAATCATTTTCTGCCTTAAGCTATTTGTATATGGTTGCCAACTTTTCCAGCAGAATTTATGCCTGGATCTCTGAAAACAACATTTTCACTAGAGTGTATTTTGACACTGTTTCTGGTTGAGCAGAATGATGACTGTTCCATCCCCCATGCACTTCCATTTAAATTACAAAATTGATCGGTATTCAGAGATTTTGATGAGTTAAATTTAGGTTTCACTCCTGTTGGCGTCAACTGATCTTCCCAATTCTCCTGCCCCTTCCCTCAAAGCAAGAAGCTTATTCACAAAGAGCAAACAAACATCCCCCAGGCATTTGGCCATGAGCACCGAATGATTTTAAATGGCTTCTTTCATAGCATATCCAAACCATTAGAATTATGTTCCTAGGCCCTCACAGATTAGATCTGTCCCCCCTCCCCCGCATTTTTCTTTTTACTTCCAAGCTTTCATTTCAAAAAATGAAAATATATCCACTGGCATAATCAGCAGGAGAATAAATCCCATTGTAGAAAGAAGGTGAATATATATGGCATGCCTGGGGTGCAAGGAGCACTGCCTGCTTATCTCATGGCACTATTTCTGCTTTATTATGAAGGAATCTGAGCCTCTTCAAGCTTTAAAAAGTCAGTCGGTCGGTCATCCAGTCGTTCCTTGAACAAATTCTTGTTGAAAGGCTACTATGCTCCGGACTTTGTGGTGGGGGTCCTGTGAGAAGGAATGTAGATCCGGACCCTCGGAGAACCCGTTGTGGAGCAGAGCAGAAAGGCAGCGAATCAACCAACTATCAGTTACAAAGATCAACTGTCACGGAGCCCATAGGTGGCAAAGGAAACACTGGGGGAGGCAGGCTGACGCAAGACAAGAGACTCAGGAGACTCTCCGAAAGGCGCAGTAATCTAGGCCAAGTGGGGAAGCCCATTAACAGCAATCAAAGGTCTGAATGAGACCAAACTCAGTGGATTCCAGGACCTGAAGGAGGGTCAGAGCGGTTGGAGGAGAATGGACAGGGGTGGGTCATGGTGGAAACTGAGGCTGCAGGAGAACTCCCAGCCTTTTAAGCCATGGTATCTTACTGAGTTGTTGTGAATGTTTACATGGCAGATTAAGCTCCTGTTCAACAGTCTGTATCCTAGACGTTCATTGACATTGGCTGCGTTCCTCACAGTGTGCACGCACGCCCATGATTGCCACTCTGGAAGTGCTGTCTCTGGTCATCGAGTGTCCCTGCCTGCTTGTCCTGTCATATATATATATATATATATATATATATATATATATATATATATATATATTTGTTGTCCTTTGGTTTCATATCGGGGGTTTCTTTTGAGGAGTGCGGTATTCACAGTACTGGTCTTTGCTTTGTGATGGAGGCTCATCAGGCTCAGCTGACGTGGGCTGAGCTGCTTTTGTCTGGTCTTGAAGTTTGCTTCCTGCTAACTTCCTCTGCCTGGCCTGGTCTCATGCTCCACATCCTGGAACACAGGACTCCTTCTATTACCTTCCACCTGATCTTCTGGAACGGTTAAACTGCCACTGTCATTGTTGACACCCCCTGGTGTTCGTGGTGCGAGAAGTGGGCTGCAATCTGGTACTTGATGATCGTAGAGAAGAATTGGCAGGGAGGGGACCGGATTGAGGCCTAAAAGCTTACCTAGCAGTGGACAGATGATCCAGAGAAATCAAGAACCACCTATAGGATCCAAAGGGTTCAATATTCCATGACCAGAGAAGCTCCCCAGATAGAGCTCTATGGCCTGTCATTCCCCAGAGATATGCAGTAAGTGTCTATTGGATTGGACTGGCCCTGATGTTTCAAGGCTATTTATGGCAACTGCGAACGGAAGGACTAGAACCGATCATGTGAAGATGGATAAAGAAAGGTACAAAGGTGTGAGTCGAGAAGTGGTGGGAGTTTGCAATGAACCGAAGTGAAAATTCTCCAAGGCTCAAAATGACTGAAGCTGAGAAGACTGCTACTCAAAGGCTACTGAGATTTGCCTAGCAATCAGTATGCTTAAACAGAGCAAAAGCCAGGATACTGTCCCCCCTGTTGGTCGTGGGGTAGAGGTAATGAGATAGGACAGGTGAGTTAGAGCTGGGCCCAGGGAGAGGAAGTTGCTCATAAAGTAACCTGAGAAATGCATATTGTCTATGGTCCCATGATTCCCATAGTTGAAGGCCCAGGCCTCTGTAGAGTGTACTGCCCAGCGAGAATGAGAAGGAAAAAAGAAGTCATTTTTGTTTGGGGCTCCGATGTGGTAACCGTCAAAAGTCATTACTGACTGTAAAGTGAGCCTTTACTTTAGGTTTTAAGTGGTCAATGCATCCTAATTCTGCCATATCAGTACTTAAGCACTCTTGAGATTTCTGCACGCTGCATTACTGTCACTACTTACTGTTAGTTTTATAAAAACTGGGTTTGATCTGTTAATTTTAATTTAGAAGAATATCTCTCACCCTGTGGAAGACTAATCTGATAAAATCAAGTGTCAATCAACTGTTTTCTTCTTCTTCTTCTTCTTTGAACCAGGAGGCAATGGCTATTCATTCTCTTTCAACATTTATAGTTGCACTTGTAAGTCCAATGGACTGTAATTGGGTCAGACTTACTGTGACCTCAGTCCCCTCCATGAAGGATGTACTCTGTGTTAGTTACCTAGCGCTCAGTGGCAGACCTAGCACAAGCCAGGGGCATTAGCGAATAGGCCTCTGTGTCTCATGGTCTAGGAGGCTGCCGGACTGTCTCTAGTGGGAGGCTTTCTGTGCACTGTGCCTTTGTTCTCTTTGCAACTTCTCTGGAGATCGTCACCGAACAACACACATCTTCCCCCACCTCTGCTTCCATAATCTGCTCCCACATCGCAAAAATGATTTATTATGTTAATGAGGCACACCATACTGCCCCATTAACGTAACAAAAACTCATTGCCAAGTAGGATTAAGACTGTAAATGGGTCCTTGTTTCCGTTAGGTGCCACCCAGTCAATTCTGACACCTACCATCCCTAAGGGCAGCAGAAGGCCACACCGTCTAACCCTGTGCAATCCTTACCATCGCTGGGGTTTTCTCGAGCCCATTGTGGCAGCCACCGGCACCTTTCCACCTTGTTGAGGTGCTTCCCTTTTTCAGTGGCCTGATATTTTACCAAGGATGATGTCCTTTTCCAGAGACCAGTCTCTCCTGATACCATGTCTGAAATACGAGAGACAGTCTCATTATCCTTGCTTAAAAAAAGCATATATGTTTGTCGTAGAAGAAGTATATTCTTGACGCGCTTCTTCTAAGCTTTGTTCTCCTGGCAGCCTGTGGTACTTCCCATCTTCTTCACTGCACCATACCACGAGAGTAAGAGTCGGGGTTTACAGCACATGTTCCAGGAGGAAGTAGTTCTATCCAGAGTGCTGTGAGAACAGATTACATTCTGACTTTCTTGAAAGAATCATACATGTGAGTGTTGGGATTGTTGGGACCTGCCATGGGAGGGTACTCTGATACCCGAACTTATATTACAGCCATTCCAAGAAACTCACTGAAATCGCCCAGTGTTTACCCGTCACATCCATTGCTGATATGCATTCTCACTCATCAAGACCCCATAGCATGATTTACATGGTTTACATGCTTCCAAGGCGGTGTACAGAGGATGGACTATATGAAAAAGAATAAGGTATTGGGAAGACTCAGAGACAACCTGCCATATGCAGGTTTGCTGAAACAAAGAGGAATTGAAGCCCTTCTTGATGAAATCAATGACTGTGTATGGCCTTCGTGCTGTAGACGACACTGCAGCATAAAGACAGCAAAAGCCCTCCCAGCTGGACCAATGAGCACCATTGTGATAGACAGAGAGAGCATGGAAGTTGTAAGGCTTCGTTTTGTTTGGATGACCAGTCAACACCCATGGAAGCAGAAGTGAAGAAATCAACAAAGTATTGCAGTGGCCACATCTGCTACACAGGATCTCATTGCCGTGTTCAAAGGCAGAGATGTCCCTTTGAAGATTAAAGTATGCCAGACCCAACACATGGTCTTTCCGGTGGCCTCCTATGTGTGGGGAAGTGGGACCGTGAATAGCAAAGACCCAAGGAGAACAGGCGCCTTTGAATTGGGTGTTGGTGTTGAATGTTGAATACGCTGTGGGTGGCCAGAAGAATGAGCAGATCAGGTTGGAAAAGTCCAGCTAAAATGCTCCTATGCATTGGGGGTGGGTGGGTGGGTACTTCGCCTTACACATTTTGGCTACATTCTCAGGAGAGAACATCATGCTTGTGGCTCTGCCCCAGTTGGGCCTCTCCCTGTCCCCTCATCTGTCCTCATCACTCCCCTCTTCCTCTTCCTTGTCCTTCTCCCTTTATTCCCAAACCTCCTCAGCCTCACCATCAAGGTCATTTCCTCCTACAAACTCCTCCCAGAATCTTACGGATTCCTGACCCTTTCTGAGACGCAGGCCTTTGATGTCTCTGACCTTCTTCCCTAGCACTTGGCTTGATTGCAGCGGTGGGATTGCTTGCACAATGACCACCTCCCTCACTGGATGACGGACAGGTCTGGGAGGGCTCTAGTCAGCCTCTTCTGCCACAGACGTGTCTGCGTTTGTTAGCCGACTGAATGAATGCACATGTAGTCTCGCACGTTGTCAGGGTTCATCTGACTGAGCTCCGTGACAGAGTCACACTCGGAATCAACTCTGTGGCAACTGGTTTTGGGATCCCGTAGGTAGCACAAACAATTCACATACTGAGATGCTCATGAGGCAGTTGGTGGTGAGGTTCGAATCTACCCAGAGGCACTGCCAAAGAAAGGCCTGGCGCTCTCCTTCTGAAAATTCAGACCTTGGAAGCCTTCATGGAGCACAACTCTCTTCTTCAGGGGACGCTTGGGATCTTACACCTCGAGGTTGGAATTTTAGGCACCTTTACAAGACAGGAGGAAGGAGAATTGCAAACAAAATTTCATGCCTTATTTGCTTACCCGTGGACTCTTCCCAAAACTTGGACTTCACCCTAGGATGCTTAAGTGGTTCAAGTTTGAGTAACTTCTTCCGTGAGCATGGTCATTGTGATTATCATCCTCCCACCATGGCTCTTGGCAGGTTGTCCGTGAATTTAAAATGCCCCTGAGTTGGCGAGCGGAATTTTGCCTCCATTTAGAAATATCTATAACAGAGCCCAAGGATGTAATTAAACACCATTGACAAAGTGGTGATGGAAACTCTTTGTGCCTTATTATGCGGATGCTATAGAAATCCAGTAACAGAAACCAGAATAACTTGGCATTAGAGGTAAACTCGGTCGAGCCAATGATCCGTTTCGGGGAAAGGCAGTCCACTTGGCTTTCAAAGGGTAAACAAAACCATCCTGCCTGAAGGTTTCCATTTTTATCACTGTTGTGCCTTCTCCCTCGTCTCTCGGCTGCCATGCGCTTAGCACGTCTCCAGTTCTCTGAGCCCTCAGAGCAATGTGTTGTGTCCATTTGCCCTACGTGACCTATGCTTGCGAGGGAACTCTTGCCAAGAAACAGAGGGAGGAGGGGCCTGCATTTTTCTAGCACTCTTAGTGGGTTAAGCTTAGCAGTTCCAAACCATCAACTGCTCCATAAGACAATGGTGAGCCTTTGTATTCCTGTAAAATGATAGTCCCAGACCTTTACAGGGAGTTTTCTACCATGTTGTCCTGCACAGTCACCAGGCGTTGGACTTGACTCGATGGCGGTGAGTTCAGATTACAAGCCCTGAGCTTCAGCAAAAGTGCAGCAGCTTTCTCTCTTGTCAGTGTGCTGTGTGTGCCCTATGCTTTCATTGGTTAGAACCTTGGGGAGATGTGGGAGCACCGGGTGATGCAAACTGTGAAAGAGCTCTGAGGCTGGCCAAAAGTTTGGAAGGGTGAGCCCATCCAGGGGTGCCTCAGGGGAAAAAGGCCTGGTGACAATCACCTTCTGGAAAAGAAAAAAGAAAACCATCAGACTCACAGGACTTGAAGTAGATGGCAGCTAGCCGGTAAGAGATGTGTAATGAGTGCGGCAGTGTGAGGAGACACATCTGTCCCCCCGGTCCGAGGGGGTCTCCTCTCTTTCCCAGCACCCCCTCGCTTCCACCCTGGGATCCTGCGTGGTGCTCACCACACACCCCCCTTAGTCTGTCCCTGCACTGAGTTCACGCCTGTGCCAAGTGTTCTCCTCAGTGTCTGAGCAATCAGCTTGTTTTGAAGGTTTTCCTAAAGGTTGATTACCCGGCCCAGGGGTTTCAAATGCACGCACCATTTATGCTTCCCTGCAGCTCCCTGATTGTCTGCTGGCCAGGGGATGGAGAGGAGACAGTTGCTGGGGCGGACTGTGCTGGAGGAGCAGTTGCTCTGCTGGCTGCTGCTGGCCAGGCAGGACTGTGAGGGCAGTTGTGCACTCCACCGACCACCCAGGTGGGCACTCCTGCTGGAAACCCGAGTGAGCTTGGGAGTGGGCAGCAGCTCAGGGGGCCATCGGAAGAGGCATCCATTGTGGTGTGTCAGGAGAACCTAAGCCTCCAGGATGGGGAGCCCTGCCCCGTGGAGAGCTTTTCATAGAGGCTCCATTCAGGGTGCCAAGCTGTCGCCTTTCCCTAACTGTCTCTGAGTCCTGCTTTGCCCCCACCTGCCACGGACGGCACCCTAACACCTGTATTCGATCTCCTGAGCTATGACTGTTGGTAATGTGTTGTGCTGATAACCCAAAGGTTAGGTATTGGAGACCACTCAACTCAAAAGTCCCTCAGAAGAAAGGCCTGGTGATCTATTCTCCCAAAGCAGCCATTGAAAACCCTGTGGAGCATGGTTCTTCTTTGATGCCCCTGGGGTCCCCAGGGGTACGAATGGACTTGACAGCCACTGGTGGTTTGGAGCGCAGGCTAGGAAAAGGCATCCCCTGGCATCAGGGCTTGTGGAGCAGAGCTGGGTTTATGCACACAGCCTCAGCCTGTGGTGTGTGCCAGTCTGCCAGTCAGAATTCCTCCGGGGCCTGGGCAGGGGTGTTGATGGGCTGAGAGAAGTAGAAGGCCCTCGCCCCTTAGACTCCAGATGGTTGTGCCGCTTCCGGGGACATGCCAGCATAGCTGGTAGCATTTCTGCTACTCGGTGCTAGCAGGCACTCCTCCCTGCCTGCCCCTCTGTGTCTTCATCCCTTTATCCTGGGCCACACGCCCTGACTTCACCCTAGCAACGGGCTGATTTGAACTTACAAATTAAATGTCTCTAAAAGGAGTTCATTTAGAAGAGAACATGCGCTACTAGCTGAAAGGTTTTACTCTGATCAGGCTCATTCTGCGCAGGGTCTCCTCGCTTTTCACTTGTTCCATCATTTTGGAATGTACTGCTGCTTGCTTGGAGTATTTTAACCATCTGACTGTAAAAAATAATAATACAAACATAACTCAGAAAGTCTACTATTTAAGTTTTTATTTCTCCACCCATTTAGCAAATGGTTCAGTGGGTATATATTGTGGATCGTGTGTGTGTGTGTGTGTGTGTGTGTGAGAGAGAGAGAGAGAGAGAGAAGTCCTGGTGGCATAGTGGACTGCAGACTACAAGGTCAGCAGTTTGAAGCCACCAGCTACTCTCTTCGGTCTCGGCTCCACACGAGAAAGCATTCACGCTGAAGCCTGGTCTGTGATCCAAACGAGTTTTATGAAAGAAGTTTCAGGTTTACACGGGCGCCCACAGGGTCCCTCACCCTAGTATGCCTGCCGGGAAGCTGCTTGCGAAAAGTGGCAATGAGTGAGCGGGAGTGGCTGTGTAATTGAGAGCAGTCACCAAAACCCTCGGGGAGTCCAGTTCCACTCCCGCACACGGGGATGTCCCGTGGCGAGGCCTCCACTCCACAGGAACCGGTTTCCATTGTGTGTCTATCACCACACTTTCTATTTTGGACTTGTAATTTAGAATATATTCTTTAACAAAGCCAGATGACGATCTGATCTGGAAATGGGCTTATTATCACTTGTATCAGTTAGATGATGATGATGATGATGATGATGATGATGATGATGATGAACAACTAACATCTATTATGTGCCTGATAGATACCTGACATTTTGTAGAAACTTTTCTTTGGGGGGGCGGGGGGGGAGCGGGCATCACTGCCCTCTGGTGGTCGTGGGAGCTACCCAGCGCTGTTCCTGAGAGCCGCTGCTGGATTTGAACCGCCAAGCCTGTGGGCCGCAGTCCCACACTCAACCACTTAACGCCACCGGGGCTCAGCCCGGTACATTTTTATTCATAATCCTCAACATTGGTCCTGATAGACGGGTGTTTTTATCCCCATTTCCTTACCTGGGAAACCAAAGTAATAAATTTACCCATTTGCACCCACCTAGTGTATGGTGGAATCAGAATTAGGAGCCCAGTCTTGTGCAATTGCGGTGGCTGTACTCCTTCTGTAACATCAGAGCTTCTTGGCTTTTTCCACTGATGTTCCTCTAATGCAGAGGAAATCAATACACAAGGCCTGGGGTCTAGATCCTTTGTAGCTAGAAGGAGCCAGTAGCAAGCTGAACATTTCTTTGAAGTCTCTCGCTTTAATCTTTAAAATGCATGCAAATTTCATTTTCTACTCCATAATAGGGGCGCATAAAAATAACCCAGGAAACTACTTGACATGGAATGAAATCGAAGCTCTGGGAAGAACTCCTGGTTGATCCTTCTCACAGCTCCCGTGTCCTGTGGCTGCCACACCGGGGGGTCGGCACACCTCCGTCCCTGGGAGAAGGTCAGCCTTCCCCTGTGGTGCATCTCCATCAAATCCTCAAGCACCGCTTTGTGATGGCCTCTCATTTGTGGAGCACAAGGCCGCTTGGCCAATCCACAACCGAAGACTCAAAGAAAGGAGAGCTCCTGACCCCTTCTAGAAAAATCCTTAATTGGTCTTGGAGACAACTTGGTTGCTCACAGGGAGATCTTTGAGGGACAGCCGTCCAGCCCCAAGTTTTGAGTGTATTTAATCTGATGGTTTGTAAATTTTATTTTTTTTTTTAAGGTGAAAACTCATCTCTCAGATGAACTTGTTCTTCAAACTTCCTCTATGAAACACCTAAAGGAGATGTCACTTTGCTCACCTGATGAGCCCTTGCCGGAGGGCCCTCCAAGGCGCCCCGGGGTCCTCTAGAACAGTGGTTCTCCACCTTCCTCATGTGGTGGGGACCCCCAACCATAACATTATTTTCATTGCTACTGCATCCCTGTCATTTTGCTAAGTTATGAATCAGACAACCCCCGTGAAAGGGTCGCTCGACCCCCAAAGGGGTTACTTCGTTTCAAGACCTCATTAGTTCAGAAACACCTAATTTACTTCTGAAGACAGTGAAGTCACAGAGCGGGAGGACAAGTTCTCTGACTGAGGTGACTTAGTGACAACCTCAAGAGTAGCTCCTAAAGGACCAAATCGACCAAGTTGTCTTCTCCTAAGACCCTTAAAGAGCCTTGAGTTTTCCCGTCATGTGGGTGACTGATTTCCTAGCTAGGAAGCATGGTGCCTGTGGGAGTGCACCAGGCAGGGACTTTCTCCTGGTCTCTGTGGTAGAGTGACTTCTCTGTTAGAAGCGAAACTGTGGGCCTCACATACAGGAATACCTTCAGTCTGGTGCTCTACACACACACACACACACACACACACACACACACACTGTGAACTGGTCTCTGGACATTGACAGAAAGCCTCTGCTGCCCTGCGTGTCTGCTCATGTAAAGGCCACGATACTTGTGTAATATGATGGATAACTAATGGGTGGAGTTTCTTGCTTCCTTCTCCCTCCCACAGCTGACTCAGTACTCTGTTCTTTTCCTCACCTGACTATTAACTTACCTCTGCCAGTGTGCTTTTGTTCTCGTGCTTGAGTTAAATTCACCACTCTTCTCCAAGTGCACATGTGATTTAAGAGTTCCCTAAGTAAGGCTATCTAGTTACTGGGTTATTAGAGTGTGTTGGGATTAAGGAAAGGTCCTGCAGGGACTCAAGGGTTGTAGAGTCAAGGGATCCCACCAGGCTACTACATAACCTTAGCTGCTGTGGTGTGAGAAGTTGTGGGGTGGCACTGAAGAACCACCACAGAGTTGCAGTGTTACCCCTAAAAACTTTGGACATGGATGGGGCTTGTTAACTGTGACCTTGATCAAGGCCTTTCAGTTTCACTCTATGTTCAGCAAATTTGAAGTGGCCGTCAACATGTTTTAATATTGGTGCAGACTTCTCCACAATCTAGGTTACTAATTCAGTCATCTCTCTTTTCAATCCACCAGTAAACCCTATGGGAAAGTTGTTCATGATCCACCTGTCCAATCCTTCCCACTTGCAGAGCATTTGTAATGGAAAGGGAATGGCTCCAGCCTTTAGTCAATGTTTTGCCAGAGAACTCTTCAATGTGACAACTCAAGACTGGGTTTTTGTTTTCTGTTCTCTCCGTTTAAGAAATGCTGCCTGTCGTTCTAGCTCTTGGTTTTTGCACATTTCATTATAATACTTTCTGCAGACTTCTGGGGTGGCCCATGGACATAATGTGTTAAGCTCTGTAGCTTCCTCCTTTCAGCCATTCTCAAGAGCAAGTGTCAGAGTATCTTCTGACACCCTCTTGGTCCTTTCCCTCTTCCTTGTTGTTTTCATCACCAAGGCCAGCCCAATGTCGAGGGAAGAGGACTTACACTCCACCTCTTGGAGAAGTCAAGATAGAGGCACAGTTCAGAAGGGAAGCTGGGATAAGAAACTTTAGAAAATGCTCCATGCCTGACCCTGTTCTGGTTTCAACAATTCACATCCCTACCACATGGAAAGCACACTCTCTTCCCAAGATGCCTCAAGTCTTTTCCTGTTATGACATCACTTCCAGGTCTAGGATCCGGTCATCTCAGTCAGATCTAGATGTGGGTGAGGCACCTCAGATGTGAGTTTTTGGGTGCAGACTTTTGAGTGTGCTTTTCCTCAGGCTGAGCTCTGTGGGGGGGAATGACAAGTTATCTAAACCCCACCCCTGCCAACAGGCAGTGCTCCTTGTAGGCAGAGGGGAGCTGTTATAGGTGCTCCCCAGAAGCTGTGAATAGTCAACACCATGGAAGTCCAGCTGGACCTATGGACCTGGTTTCTGGACGAGGGTCTAGTTCCTCTCCCTGGGATCTGTTTTCTGTGATTTCTGGCACTGCCTCCTGCACTTAAAGCTCTGTCATCTGAATTATTTTCCTATTTCATAAAAAGTAGTCCATGTTGTAACTGAGTAGCTTTATCAGCCTGCTTCCTCCCCGTAGGAGGTCAAGAGCCTGAAGGCTTCTTCTCCTTATGTACGGTCTATCTTGAAGTAGCTCTGATAATGCTGGGGGATGAGCATCCAGCTGTTAATCACCAGAAAGCCCAGGCTATCTGCTCCCGTGAAGATTTGCAGCCTGGGAAACCAAAGGAGATAGAATGCCTGAGTCCATGGGTCGGAAGAGACTCAATGGCCATGGGTTTGGATTATGTTTTGGGCCTCTTTCATACCACATTTATAGAAACCGTTTAAAGCCTTGATGGATTTCTTTCTTTTAGTGAAAACCAAGATACTCAGCAAAACACATGCCAATTCAACAATCTCAGCATGTACACATTAGTGACATTGGTTACATTCTTCAAGTTGTACCACCATTGTAGACATCCTTGCATTCTTAGTATGCAAATGGTCCATTGGCATCAGCTCAATGCCCCATGAGCAAAAGTTCTCCCATCCTCCCCTCCCTGGTAGTCATTAATAACCTTCCGTTTCCAGATACCATATATACTCGTGTATAAGGTAAGATTTCCAGCACATATTTAATGCAGTTTTTGTGGTAAAATTAGGTGCCTCAGCTGATATTCGGGTCAGCTTATACTCAAGAGTACATGGTATTTGCTTATTTCCTGTAAGTGAGATCGTATCATAATTGCCCTCTTGAGACAGACTTATTCTGCTCAGTGTGCTTTTCAGGCATCTATTAGGGCTGTGTTACTTTTCATGGCTGTATACTATTCCTTTTTGTACCTTCCACAATTTGGTTTTCTATTCATCTCGTAACAGGCATTTGGAACTGTGTTAGTCCAGGTAGACTAGAGAAACAAATCCAGGGAGACTCATATGTGGAAGAAAGGGTTTTATATACAAGAACAATTGAATATTGAGGAAACATCCCAGACCAGTCCAGATCAAGTCCAGAAGTCCAATATTAGCCCATATGTCCAACACAAATCTAGAGTCCTCTTCAGACTCACGAAGCACATGCATTGAAGCCAAATCACAGGCCAGTGGGTGAGAAGTCTTGTAGGTCCAGTGGCATTGTAAACATTGCTGTTATAGAAAGTGCTCCTAGGAACATTGGTGTACTTGTTCCAGCAGATGCTTCTGCTGTAACTTCTCTTGAGCACCTGCTTGGGGTTCTCCTGGACACTCCATGTCCAACATTTTGAGAAAACATTTACCTGCTCTACACGCTGGTTGTACTATTTTATATTTCAACCAGCCAAGGAGAAGGGACTTGTGAGATTTCTTAAGTGGAATTTATAACCCACTCCCTTTAGATGGATTATAAATTCATCTAACATACAGGCAAGGACGCCTCAAAAAGTTCATGGAAAAAATCCATTTTCTTTGAAGTCCATTTTTCCCCACTAGCTTTTTGTAACTGCCTACCAGAAGCACATTAGCCAGTCTCAGCTTTGGATCCTTTGTCCAGCTGTTGAGACACCGCACCCTCACGATCCTCCACCCTTCTCTTGTGTCTCCGAAGAGACTTGCGGAGATGGAAGCCATGGTCACCTGCCAGAGTGCTCTGGACTTGACCTTTGCCCTGAAACGCTTTCCGACTTCAAAAATGTCCTGCTGATAGAGACGGAAGCCGAGAA
>PVJH01013546.1:41708-60130 GCA_004026705.1 Nesogale talazaci | reverse complement strand
CCTAGTTCACAGGTGAACTCAGGTGCGCCTGAGGACAGGTGGGTCCTGTGCCCATTCGGGTCATAAGGCAGCAGAGCAGGAAGAGGAGCAGCGAAGAGGCAGGCAGTGGGGCAGCCACAAGCCTATGGGCACCAAAGAGGACACTGGGCGGCGAGACAGGAGGTTGCTCAGAGTCTCAGAAGAACCAGCCCCAGCGACCCTTTGAGGCAGGGCCCCAGTCTCCAGCACTGGACACGTCTCCTCTTCCTGTACTTGGCAGTGTGGGTGGAATTTTGTGTGGCCAAGGAAGCCACCCAGAACTGTGACTCCCTGAGCCTGTCCTCTCCTTTTTCCTGCAGAAGGGGACTTCTTTAGGGATCAGTGGGAAGTGGCAAATGGTGGGGGGGTGGGAGTGGGGAATGGAGGGAGCTCCAGGCTTCCGAAAGCTTGTGGGAAATTTGCAGGAAAAGGAAAGGAGATTTTCCCACCAACGCTTAGGAGCCCCACCGTGTAGGCCGCCCCACCAGTGAGGCACTGATCCTTCCTGGTCCCCTGCCCCTCAGTCTCATTTCACTGGCTGTTGCTACCTGTCATGGCATCGACTCTGAGGCCGGGTGACCCTGTGTCTAATACTGCCCAGTGTTGTGTCAGCCGCATGATCAGGGGCCTGACCACGGGGTCACTCCATCTCCTCGATGACCCTCAGCTGACGCTCCCCTCGCCTCACTGAGCAGGACACCCTTCCATCTCCTCCCACCACTGCTCCCCGAGCACACGTCCCAAGGAAGGGAGCCAGAGGCTTCTCACTCGCTCCCATTTGGAAGTCAACCACCAGGTCTTTCCTCCCCATCTCTCTTCCTCCTGACATTCGGTTGGAACCTACCCTCCATGCGTAACCCTGCAGGTATTTAAAATGCCAAAGGTGTAGCTTCCAGCATGGAAGCAGAATGCAAGGGAACCTGCTGGGTGGAAGGGTTGGAGCATGAGGTATGCAGACCCTGAGAGAGAGCCCTCAGGGAGACCTCCGCCTACCAAGGTGGGGAGGCACGTGCACCCACTGACCCCCTGCTCGGAGTTCTGTGGATCCTCCATGCTGCAGCTAGGGGGCGAGTTGTCCCAGAGAGACGACAGGAGTGAGTTCAGGAAGCCCTGTCTTGGGCTCACACGGGGCTGGTGGCTGGCTCCTTCCTCTCTCTTCTTCCTGGAGAATGTAGACCCGTGCTATGGACCTCGGGGAGACCCAATTCTCCCGTGGTTATAAGGTGCTTGGAACATAGCCGTGTTCTATGCTTTACACTTAGCGGTTGCTGTTACACTAATTAAATGCATTTCAAAATTGTGATAACTTTATAGCACCTGTGACTTTTTTTTTTAAACCATGCTGCCTCCTTTTTTAATGGCATTCCTATACTCCCATGTAAAGCATTTAAGAGGCAGGGAGTGGAGAACAGTCATTTTTGGGCTTGGGAACAAAGTATATGGAAACAGAGGTAGACCCTTGGTAGTGCTGGCAGAAAATATCTAGACTAGACCACGGCCATAGAATGAACTCCTATCCGTCTCCAAGGAAATACAGCCAGACTGTTCCTCAGAGGCTCCCAGGTGGGGCTTGGTTGGGCTCACTGACTTGGGACACCTCACCGGGAAAGATGGGTCTTGAGAGGAAGACATCCTGTGTAGGAAAGCTGAGGGTCAGAGAGAGCAAGGGACGTGCCTCCTCCCCAGGTAGACTGACCCAGCAGCCACAGCCACCAAGAGGATGGCACTAGACTGGGTGCAAAGGTCACTGTACATCAGTCAGCTCAGCCGCCATTAGCCATGACTGTTGCCTCTGCTTTCCAGGGGTTCGGCCTTCCTCAGACAGTCACCTCGGGCTCTGTGGCCAGACTGCTGGTCTCCTAAGGCATACCCTGCACCATTCCAGGCAAAGGCCTAGGGGGCAGTCATGTGGGGACATCTCACTCTTGTCCAGGCCAATGTGAAAGTGGACTTTGTAGTTTCAACAACAAAGAGTACTGGAATGGGGGCCGGGGGAGGCTCGTGCCTTCACACACCCATGAGCATAGACAGGGGGCGGCAGGAGGAATGTCTCTGTCCCTGTCTTCAAGCCCACCCTCAGGCACCTTTCTGAGAGGGGCCCGGTGGCCTGGCCTTGCCTACAGACAGGCGCACGGTTGGGAGACGGTCAGCTGGCTCCACCTCTCAGCCCAGACAATATGCAGGGTTACGAATAACTCAGGCAATGAAACCCTTGGGGTTTTCTGCTGTTCAGTGGACCAGCTATCTCTCTGTTAACCTCCACCCTGAGAGGTGCAAGGACTCATTCAGGGCACTGTGAAAAATCTCCATGGCTTCCAAATTAGGGAAAACGCACGACCTGCAGCTAGTCTTATTGATAAGTCAAATGGGCTGCTTTCTAGCCCTGTGAAAAGTTTCTGCCCTCATGCACGACATCCGTCCTTGTCTAATATATAGGTATATATGTGCACGTGCATATGTGGGTCAATATAAATAAGGCCAAACTCACTCTTATGGAGTCAATTCTGACTCACGTCGACCCTCTAGGGCCGAGCAGAAGTGCCCCAGCCCCTGTCAGCTTCTGAGACTGCTTAACTCTGTACAGAAGTAGAGTGCCTTCTCCTTCTCCCATGGAGCAGCTGATGATGAGTTGAGCTGCTGGGTAATCACTACACTACCAGGACTCGTGTGTGTGTGTGTGTGTGTGTGTGTGTGTGTGTGTGTGAGCGAGAGAAACTCACAGCCATCGGCTCAATCCCGATTCATAGGGATCCCCTGAGAGTGTAGCTGTTTACCTGAAAAGAAAGCCCAGAGCTTTCACAGAGGTGCTGGCAGTTTTGAAGTGTTGACTGTGCAGACTACAGCCCATCACATAGCCACTACCCCACCAGGGTCCCCTCAATAAATAAACAAATAAACAAAGTGTGTGCATGTGTAGATACACACACATTATATATCTAGAGTCTATCTATTCTCCATATATATATATAAATCTCCCAACTCCCACTGCCTTCCTGGTGATGCGCTGCTCCCAGAGCTGGGCAGTCCTGTGGCGGGTCCCCCGGAAGCCATCTTTCCTCCAGCCAATAGGGATGGCGCCCGCTGTGCCCGCGTTGCGTCTGGGGGGAGGACACTAAAGGAAGCGCCCCGCTTTCTCTAATCGTGCCCGGGGTGGGGTGACTCAGAAGCCAGGCTCCCCAGGGCCTGTTTAATGCCACGCCCCCGCCCCTCCACGCCGCCCCGGACTCCTCACACGTGCTCATTCCGCTTCCATGAGTCAGCCTGGCTCTCTGCGGCTTCCAAAATGTGTCCATTCTGGGACCTTCTGGGCCAAAATAGTAACTTATTATGTCGTAAAGCGTCGAAGCCCAAGGTCACCCGAATATGAAATTGATGAGTTCCGACATCACCCAGGGAATGAGGAGCGGCGGGTCGGGAAACAAAGCCATCTCTGTGCCGAAGCTCCTCTTGGTCAAACCCTAGGCTGCACGACGGTGCTCCTGGGGCCCTTGGAAGCCGGGGCGGGGCAGGAGACTCCCAGAAACAAGGCCCCCTTCCCCCCAGGAGGGCATGGGTGTCACGACAAAGCTGTCCCGGTCCCCTGAGCCCGTGGGTCTGCACACCACATCCCCCGGAGGCAGGGGTGGCTGGGCGGTAGAATGCTCGCCTTTCATGCAGGAGAGCCCGCTTGGATGCCCGCGTGGTGTCCCTCTTACCCAGCGGCCGCTAGTCTCTCAGTGGAGGCTGGCACCTTGCGATCCTGAGGAATCCATTTCCGCGGAGCATCCAGCGAGGTAGTAAGCAAGGCCTGGTGATCTCCGTTTGAAAATCAGCCCAGAGAAACCCCGCGTTGGCATTCACCATCCTCTGAGCCTCCACCGAGGAAGCCGGCGGCGCGGAGGAGGCAGCTCTCAGCGAGCCTGTGTGTTCCGCCTCCTCCTCCTATTAGGGGGTTGGAAGCAGGGGTCTCCCTGTGTGGGTCCCCGCCAGCACATGCCACTTGGTGAGATGGATGGGGGTTGCCGGGAGACTGTCTGGGAGAAGGAGGGAAACAGACTCCCCGTCCAGGGCGGCTGCTGCCAGAGCTCGGAGGAAGGAGAGCGGAGCTGACATATTCTCTGTCATCTGCTTGCCCTCCCGTCGGTGGCAGGATCCAAGGCCCCAGCTGAGAGGAGACGAGGATCGCCAGGTTCTGGTGGGAGGAGCGTCTGCTCCGACGCCTTCCAGTCCGCCCCACTCCAGCTCCGTGCCTGGCTCTCCGAGATAATCAGCTCTATCCGTGGGATAAATAAGGATGCGATGGTTTCGCTTGGAGCCCCGTGCCGGACGGGGGTCTTTATGATGCCAGCCTGGCCTGGCCTCACCTCACATCCCGCGGGCCCCGGACCTCTGTATCCCTCTCCTCCTGGGAGCATCTCCATGTGCCAGAGGACTTCCACAACTGCCCTCGCCAAGTGCCCACATCACATGGAAAGCATGGCGTGGTGGGGCTGGATTGTTAACCAAAAGGCAGGGCGCTTCAGAAGCAAGGGCTGGCCATCTGCTTGGGAAAGGCTACACCCAGGCACCAGAAACCCCATGGGGTGCACTCAGTGCCACCCCGACTGACCCACACAGCACAAGTGGTGCTGTTGATGAGGCACTGGACTGCCGGCCTAAGGTTCGCAGTTCAAACCCACTAGCTTCCCTGGGGGGAGAAGGATGAGGAAGTCTGCTCCCAGGAAGACTGGCAGCAGGTGGCTCTGAGCTGGCATCAACTCCAAGCCAGTGGTTGGGTGTGCTCTCCATGGTCACTGGGTGGTGGGCATGGTTTGCACTCAACTAAATGACAATCAAAAAACCCAATGGAGCCCTTCTACTCTGTCACACGGAGTTGACATCTGGTTGGGCTGGGACACGTGTGGCTGACCCTCAATCTCTGCCCCTCTCCTGCTCAGCCTGGTCTCCAACCGCACCTTCTCTGGCATCCTCGCACTTCTAGAAAGTCACAGCACAAAAGCGTTTTCCCAGGTACCTGTAAGACCTGCTGTTGGCCTCTGGTGGACCACATGGAATGACCATCCCTGGCCCTATTTGACAGAGGAGAGAACTCATAGATTCGAACACAGGACCCAGGCAGTCTACCTCTCTCCTACAAACTGGCGTTGCCTTCAGCCCACTGTGGGGGTGACGGCTCCCTCTAGTTTCCCAAACACACACTCCACAAGGGCAGCCCCCAAACTGCACCGGCCAGCCCATGAGTCCCTCTCTCACCCCACGTGTAAAGCTGGTCTGCGCAGGCCCTGAGCTTTTGTGAATACAGATCCCAACCAGAGCCAGTGGCCTCTCTTCACACCCAGGAAACCTACCACTTGGAGCCAACCAGGGCCGCTCTCCCAACCCACTCGGCTGCTCTAATAACCAGCCATAAAATTCACTGAATCTCACCGCCGTGCAGTGCGCAGCAAAAAAGCGGTAGCTATGTGTCTACCAGGCCTGGGAATATCCCATCAAAAACGGCTTCCCTTTCCTGCACTGCTGGCCTGGAACCCTCTCTCTGCCATCGAGGCTGGGAGACTCGCAGCGCTACGACGACCGTGTGGGCCACGGGGGAGGGGACCTGCACATCGCAAAAGGCGATTCCCAAGGGGCATGCAAAGGTACACACACACTCCCCGTGTCCACACACACACCCTGGCCGTGCAAGCGCACGCTGCCACACACGTGACTCCTCGGCTGTCCAGGCAGAACCACACAGCTCACTGTGAGGCACACACGTGTACAGGCACATGGTAGAAGGAGGGCCAGGGGGTTCCTTAGAGGCCAAGAAGGTGAGACTCCATCTTACATATGCTGGGCATGTTGTCGGCAGAGACCAGATCCTGGAGTTCATCGTGCTTGGTAAAGAAGAAGGGCAACGAAAAAGAGGAAGGTCCTCAAGGAGATGGAATGGCATGATGGTGGCTGCCATTGGGCTCTGGCATGGGAACACTGGTGAGGACGGCACAGGACAGGGCAGGGCTTTGTGCTGCTGTGCAAGGGGCTGCTGTGGGTTGGAAATGACTTGCTGGCTAGAACAAGAACAACAATGACAAGGCCATTCCAAAAGCTCTCCCTGTCGGTCTCACCAGGGACCATCTCATGGGTTTCTGCCGTCAATTGTACCCCAGTTGTACACAGGGAAGATCATTACTGAGGGACAGAGTCTAAGAACTGGGACATTCTCTCCCTGACTGCTTGGTAAGAGAGGACACCCAAGGAGGCTGCCCGGGGTTTCCGCCAGTCTAGCTGTATCGGCATAGGGATGCAGCTTACGCTGTTTGGAAAAGGAATAAGGGAGGAGTCTCCCCAGTACGTGTTTCCAGCTTGATACAGTGCACCTCACTCAGGCGCAGGGTGGCCCCTGTCCTGTGGGAGAAGGCAGAAGTGCCGGCTAGTCTGAACAGTGAACGTGTCAGGCTGCTATCCGCCCAGCTGGTGGCTTGAGTCCGAGGAAGGAAAGGCTGGTGACCTGCGATGGAGAAACCATCCATTGTAAGCATTATTCTCACAGGTTTGCCAGGTGTTGGGGCTGACTGGACAGCTCACAAGCCCAGGTGTGTGTGTGTGTGTGTAGCAATGTCTGCTTCTGCCCAGGTGCGATGGGGAGGTGGTCCTCCCCATAACATGTGGCACAGACTGCCCCACCTCCCATGCTCTTTCAGGGGACTCTGATAGAGAAAGTCATTGGAAGGGAAGATGCTTCCATGGTGACACGTGGCTTCTTCCAGAATGAGGAGAAACCCAGGCAGGAGAAGGACCCACACAGGTTCTCTCCTGGCTCAGATGAGGATCCAGCTGCCACAGATAGGATAAGGAGTCTCCAGGCTGTGCAAGCAGTTGACTGCTGGGCTGCCCACTGCAAGGTTGGAGGTTCGAGTCTGCCCCAAGGTGCTTTGGAAGAAGAGTCTGGGGACTCACTTCTGAGAAACCAGCTGTCGCAAGTCCTCTGACACACACCAGGGTGTCAGGGGCCGTGAGGCTGTCTCCATGGCCCCTCATTCAGGGCACACTTGCCGTCTCACAGAGCAGACAAACAAGCCTGAGGGAGAAAAGTGGGAGATGCTCTACAAACCTGTCTTCACTGCCAGCATGTGGGACATGGAAATCCTATAGTCAGAGCAGAGGATTGGCCTGGGATGTGCTCCCCACTTGCCAGCCTGGGGTGTTCCCTACACTTACCCCGAAAGTAAAGAAGACCCCAGACCCCATGGCATGCACGCATGCTTTGAAAACCAGCCTAATCAGTTCTCAGGCTTCTACTGCACGAACCCCTTGTGCAGACCATCCTGCAGCGAAAGGCCTGTTTAATGAGCCAGAACCAGAGTCTGGGAGACCCTCCCCACGGTCCTCTCATAAATACTTTTCCTACACGAGCCGCTCACAGGGTGCTGAGAACAGGAGCAGCAGGTCCCATTCTGTGAAGGGAAGTAATCAGGAGTGAAACTGCATCCTTCTAACAAAGCCTACCTCGATGTGATGCCAGACCGTCTCTCCCTCTCTGGGGACAATGGCTGAACCTAGTCAGACAGGAGTCTCCCATCTTTCCCAAGCTGAACCCTGAACTTGGTTTAGATGCTGAACTACCTGTCCCGAGTGTGCGTGGGGCTTATTGTCAGTAGACCAGGGAAGACCACATCCCGGCATTGGTAGTGGAAGCCCTTTGGAGAGCATGGGACAGAACCCCGGGGATGTCATCTCAAAGATTCTGGCAGAGAAGTTCAACAGGATCATTAAAGGACCCCCCCCCCCAACTCCAGCAAAGGCATGGTCACCTCCACACACATCACTGAAGGTCCCACATGGACCTGGACTGCCCTGTCCCCCTGTCCCAGGGAAGTGATTCTAGATGCTCAACTCACCGCGATGAAGCCTTTACCCCCCATGTCTGGTCTCTGAAAAGCGAGGGTTGTCAGATGTCAACCTGCCTCCTTTGGATACCAGGAAAGGCCAACCTCTAGAGAAAGACACCGATGTGGCAAAGTCGAGGCCCAGACAAGAAACCAAAGCAAAACCCTCTCCTCGATGGAGGGGACACAGTGGGCCTCACCATGAGCTGGACCCCACCAGGCACGATGAAGGTGGCACAGGTGGGGCAGCGTTTCCCTGTGCCCCGTGTGAGGTCGCCATGAGTGGCGGTCAACCAATAGCAGACCCTACTCACAACCGTAGCTTCTCACCAGTGCCCTGGGGACCTGGGTGGCACGCTGAGGAAGCACTCAGGACTTTACCCAGAGTATCTTGTGGTGGGGCTAAGCTTACAAGGTGGGGTATCCAGAAAGTAGCATACCAAAGAGACCCCCCCCCCATCTTCATGATATTTCGTATTCCAGTCAAGAGTGGTGAAAATGAACGCCATGGTCTGAATGGAGGCAAGGATTGGAAGAGGCAGCACTGACACAAAAGGAAACATGTTGTCCGAGGGGCACACACAGAAAGAACAGAGGGCACTGTTGCTAGGCAACAGTAGCTGGTCCACCAAAGAGTGGTAGGGCTTCTGCGTGGCCTGGATGTAGATGAGCATCAGCCCTTTGAGAGCGTCCACCGGTGGGGTGGTGCCATCGGCTTCTTCTCCTTTTGCCTCCCCATCCCGGTCCCACCACAGCCCAAGTCACAGATGTCCGGTCCCCAAGGACATCTCCGCTCGAGGGAGGGCAGCAGACACACAGAAGGAACACACAGAAGACACAAAGAGGAAGCAAGAGAGATGGGAGAGGGAGGTGTGAGAAGATGGAAGGATTAAGAATGGAATAGGATTCTCCCTCCACACCCTTCTCTGCCTAGATTGTTACTCATTCTGCAGGGCTGACATCAGCTCCAACCCCATAGCAAGAAGCCGAGAGGTGAGGTCTGAGAGCATGCCAAGGTGGGGGGTGAGAGGACCCTTTCTCAGAAGGGTGCTGCCTCCTTGTGCTTCCTCTCTCCCACCTGTGGTTCTTTGAAGCCAGGTGTGCCTACTGCACTCATCCTTAGCTGGGACCCTACCACCCAGCCACCAGCTGCTAACAGCAGGGGAGACTCCTGTCCTTTATCAGGAGTGAATGACAGCAGCGCACAGGTGAGAGGGGGCATTATACCACCTTGAACTGGTCCCATCATGGCAGGTGAAGCACAAGCAGGATGGCTCCATATTTGTAAACCGTGGGTGAACAGGGTTGATAATCAGCATTGAGAATTCCTGCTCAACTGCCTTGCTCGAAGCCTCATTTCCCTCTTAGGAAACGAGGGCTTAGTAACCAAGTTTCTTGGGTGGTAGAGTCAGAAGCAACAGTGCCCGGCTCAAAGAAGGCCGTCAACCAAGGCCCCTGGAATTGCTCTCTCCCCAACATCCTGGCAGTCATCCTGTCCCTCGATCTGGTATGTCTCCTCTGAGACTCCCACTCCAGAGCTTTGGCCCATATTTTCCCCCTTGTGTTACTGTTCACGTCACCCAACCTACACACACACACACACACACACACACACACACATACACGTCTCTTCCAATTTTGCTGCAAAGGCCATGACTGAGCAGGTTCAAATCAGCTGATAGCCCTGTATCTGGAAACAGATGGGTATTTACTGGCTGGAAAGGAAACAGTGGCTGTAGCAGCCTTCCCCAGTGAGGCCTGGGGCCCTGCAACTCAGTTTGTTCAGTACATGATAAAGCCACATCCCACTAAGAGAGATGAAAACTCTGGTGGTTAACTGTAACAACACATTGCTTGTACGATTCGTGCATTCAGAGCTGTTAAGATATGAGGAACAACGTGTGTTTCTGGAGGGTGGAAATACATTCAAATCTGAATTTCCCAAGGTGGGCTCCTAACTCTTCCCAGAGTGGACTCAGTCAGCACTAGTAACTTTAAGGCCTAAATCCTGAAGACCCGCCCTTTCACAGACCAGTTTCCCCTTGTGGACACACTCACCCCTTTGCATATCTGGGCCAGTTGGGCACTGCTCACTTGGCCCTGACCTCCCTAGGCCTGCTCCCCCTTGGAGTCAGCACTCTGGGCACTCAGGGAATGGGGCTTCATGGGGTTGACTTCCAGCCATCATGGCCCAATAGGACAGTGTCAAACTGGATGGAAACTGGATCTGCCCTGGGCGCCCAAGGCCATCCTTTCAGTTGGCAGCTGAGTACTTTAACCACTGTGCCACCAGCCCCCCACCCCCTTCACAGCACAGCTCTAGGTATTTCCTCTGGACCTCAAGAGGAAGAGAGAATGAAACCCCAGACACAAACCCCACTGCCGACCAGTGGATTCCAACTTGCAGTGGCCATAACCCGAGGAGAACTGCCCCCATGGGTTCCCAGAACCTTCATTTTTAGGCAGCAGGCCGTCATCTCTTCCTACATGGAATGGCTAAGGGTCCAAACCACAGCCGAGCTCTTGAGCAGCTTGACATCAGCACTCCTACCCTGGTACCCTCAGTGCTTTAAAATTGGTTTTGATGTACGTGGCTGAGACTTTGTAGCACATTGTGGAGGGGGGCATCACTGAACCACTAACAGGAATTTACTGTGATCATTGAAACAGAGCTTTGAAGGCACGAGTAAAAACATGAGAAAGGGGGTCCCTCAGTGAGCATGACAGCATGGGAGGAAGGCATAGCTGATAAGGACAGCTCCCCAATTCCGGCATATCCTGAGTCAAACAAGGGTGTCGTGGACACAAGGGATCAGAGACAGATTCATCCTGACCATGAAATAAGAGGCTTTGGCAATTGTTGGTATCAATTAAGCTGGGCTTAAGAATAGCACATTGGTAGCCACTGTTTGTTTTAAGACGCATGGAAATGCAACTCAAAGAGTTCTGTCTCCTCCTCCTCTTCCTTCCTCCAGCTCAACTATGTTTATGGGCACAGGAGACCCTTAATGGTTGAGCCCAGTAAGGGGTGGAGCCTTCAAGGTGCTTTGGGGAGGACTTGGAGGTGCTGGCATCTGACAAGAGTTCCTGGCAGAGATTAAGCCAAACGCAACCAGTTACTCACAAGTCTATTCATTCTCATAGAAACCCCACTTCCATCCTTGCCCCCACTGGGGACAGGTGTAACTGTTTCAGGGGTTCTCAATGAGAGGCATCTTTAGGGAGCAGATCAGACTTTTCTTCTGCAGCACGTCGGGATGGGTTCCAAAAGCTAACTCTACCATGAGTAACAGTTACCATCGTCCAGGGATGCCAAGGTCCTGGAAGCATGTAAGGAAGGCATTGTCCAAAGTCTGAACATTCAGAGCCCATTTCTCAGGATCATACACGTTCTACAGGATAGAAAATGACGACGGAGCTCCTGTGGCGCTGGGGTTTAGGCATTGAGTCGCTAACCCAGAAGTCGGTGGTTCGAACCTACCAACAGCTCTCCAGGAGAGCGACGAGGCTGTGTGCTCCTGTGCACATATACTCTGTGAGCACTAACCAAGTGGACAGCAGTGGAAGGATAGAGAGGCCACCACAAAGAGGCAGTGGGAAGCGACTTTGCAATGCCTGCCAAGGGAACACTGCATGCATCTTGGGAAGGAAGGTCTGTAGGTGACCACTGGTGGGTAGGGACTCAGGGTCTCACGCCAGCTGGGGCCAACCAACACCCACCCTCCTCTAGGAGAACTGAAGGTCTCTGTTGGTTAGTTATGGGTACCTGATCCCGGTTTCCTTCCTGGAAGTGTGTAGGTACTAAGCAATTCCTTCTCACAGATAGCAGGCAAACACTGAGAAGCCCCGTGTCATTCACCATGGAGCGGATTCAGACTCCTGGCCACTCCAGGTATGTCAGAGGGGAGACTGCCCCACAGGGTTTCAATGGCCGTGACCTTGGAAAGCAAAGTGTGAGCTCTTTCTCCCAACTAAACCCAGGGTCAAGGAGTCAATTCTGACTCATAGTTATCCAACAAAGAGTCTTCCAGACTATGCCTTTGTGGGAACAGAGAGTCTCATCTTTTCCTACAGAACAGTTGTGTGTGTGTTGGGGGGGGAGGGGATTGAACCAGATGCCTAGCTATCTATATAAGCAGCTCAACACCTAATCCCGGTATCACCCAGGGATTCCTCTAGAAGAATCTAAAACTCTCTGCCATGGAGATTGAGTGACCCCATAGGACAGGGTAGAACTGCCCCTGAGGGTTTCTAGACCGTCACTCTTCACTGGAGCTGAGAACCTCCTCTTACTCCTGCGGGGCGACTGACCTTGCAATTAGCAGCCCAATTAGTCACCGCGATGCCCCCGGGGCATCAGCAATTGATGAATGGTCGTGAAATGAATGAATGAGTCGGCCCAGGTCTTCAAAATAACCCATTCTTCTGGAAGTTGGGACCCCCAGCAGTGAGGAGCGGGGATAGTTTTTAAGCCAACACACTAGAGAATTCAAAGACCAGCCCCTCAACAGAGTGGAGATAACTGGTTAAGATCAAGACACAGGGAACACGCCTGCGCGCTTAGTATTTGTCATGCAACTCTTGTCCTTCTTTCTCTCTTTCTTTTTCTTTTTCTATTAAATCAACACTCAAAGAAATCACCTTGCCAGTGATGCCCCCCCCCAAAAAAAAACAAAAAAACAAAACCAAAACAAGACACCACCTTCCATCTCAGTATGAGAGCAGCAACCCCAATTCTCTTGATTATTACTTTGATTTTCTTCTTTCTGTTTAGTTTTTGCTTTTGTCTTTTGTTGTTTCTGTTTGGTTCCCTGGTTTATGAAGCACAGAAGGAGCGGATGCATCCTGACCATAAATGAAGTAAGGATTTGTTGGAGATGGGTGGAGGGCGGGAAGGATGAGAGGAATTGGAAAGCAACCAGTGAATACAGGAGGAGGGATGGAGCCTTAGTTCTCATTGTGAGGATGTACATACAACTCTTTTAAAAAGCGATTTAATGAGTCTCTTGAAGACGGTCTACCGACAAGACAGCACAACAGCACAATATAGACTGGAGGAGTCAGAGGAGAAGCTACATGGGCTTACCCTGATGGAACCAAACCTCTGGGGCTGGAGAAGCCACGTGGAGACACCTACCAGTGCTGAGATGCTTGGGAGGCCACGGGGAGACCACCACCAATGCTGAGATGCTTCTACTGCCACTGGATACTGCTGATGGACCCTGAGCCCTGGAAACTAAGAGCCATGGGCTGACCCCTGCCAGCACCGGGATACTTCTACTGCTTCCACTGCTGCTGGATACACAAGACTCCGCACCCACTGGCCTGTGATGGTCCTGCTGTCATGGCTCGTGCTTCATGATTCAGAAGGAGACTTTATAGACTGGTATCATACATATGGTCTGATATCTGACTTATGACCTTGGACTGGACTAGGTTGGGATGCTTTCTCAATGTTCCATTCCACTTGTATATAAACCTTTCCCTTATAACCATATGCATGCTTAAGAATTTGTTTCTCTAGTCTACCCAGACTAACCCAAACTTCTCTGTGTATAATTCAGTGTCATTGATTATATTCTTCATGTTGTATAACCATGACTGATGTCCTCTCCAAACTGTGCCATTACTATTAAAATGAACTCAGTTCTCCCTAAGTAAAAAAAAAAAAGTGATGTAACGATGGGAGTGTATGATACATGAATATTATATCAAGAAGACTACTGAAATAGAAAGAACTCAAACTTACCAAGGGTTACCACGGGCGTAGGAGGAAGAGTTGTTGCTTAGGGCGGGGGGAGAGGGGGCAGTGAGTTTATGTCAGTGGTGGTGGAATAGTGTGGAAAAGAATATCAATGGTGGTTATATGAAGCAAAGAGTAGCATCAAGGGCACTGAATTGCACATGCGGGGGCGGCTGAATTGGAGATTGCTTTGTTCTGTCTGCTGTTGCCACAATTTAAAGAGTAGTAATGACACGGGCACTCAGGAGTACAAGGCAGAGGGAAAGGTTCTAGGATTGGCTGTGGTGTTGGCTGTACGACGCTTCTTGATGGGACTGGACTCTGCAACTGCATGGCGTGTGGAAGAAGTGCTGATAAAAATACTAGAAAAAAATCAGCAGGGCCCCGGTAAGCTCTTGAGCTGTCCAACCCCACGGCACCCGCCACTCCCCATCATCCACTATCATGAGCCTCTTGTTTCTTTCTGGAAGGCAAGAAAACAAATGCATCCTCCGTTGCTGCTAAGCACAAGGTCAGCGATTCAAACCCACCAGCGTCTCTGTCGGTGGAAAACGAGGCTATCTCCTTGCATAAAGGGTCACAGTCTACAAAACTCACAGGGGTATTTCCACCCTATCCTGCAGGGTCACTGTGAGTCGGCATCGACTGGGTGGTGGTGAGTGGTTTGGGTGAGCTCCCTGACGATTATAATGATTCCACGATTACAATGATGCTTTCACTTGTCACGTGATGACCGATTGAATTGCTACTGACTGAATGGATGAATGAATGAATGAATGAATGACCAGCAGAAGATGGGCCCTGAGAGCAGGTGGAGAAGGAAGGGCCAGCCAGGGCTCTGCATACCGGAGTTCATGTCAATGGCTGCTCTGAGGATGCCTTAAGCCCTGTGCCCTAAATCTTCCGAGCCCTACTGTCAACTCCAGTTGGGAACAGGCTTCCCATAACCATGGAGACATCAGCTCCTGGCAGGATCCCAGGGGGCCCAGTGTCTCAGCCTGAGTCACTCTTGTGGCACTGCCAGAAGACCCCCGTGCCCGGTGGAAGGGCCCAGCTGGACCATAAATTGTGCAGACAAAGATAAAGACACGCATTCTCTGGGCTCGGAGGTCCTCCCCGCGCATGGCAGCCTCCCCTCTCTCAGGGCAGTGGGCCTTCCCTGCCCCTTCTCTCCTTCCCACGCCCCATCCCTCTGTCTGCCGTCTCCATCTGCTGCCTGACCCAGAGATCCCGTGAGTCCTGGCTCCACGTCACACCACAGTGGACACAGTGGGCTGCCTGTTGGCCTGACCTTGAGATGACCCTCTCAGTGGGTCTGGGCCTGGGTGCCCTTTCACCTTCTCCCCACAGACAGCTGTGAGCCAATGGGGAGGGACCCTGCCAGGGGCGGTGGGCAGATAGGGACGCAGGTGCCACTGGGACATGTGGGGTGACTTTGGATAGAATGTGTGGCCTCAATGAGGCCCATAAAACAAAGCAGACTTGGCGGGATGGTGACCGATACTGTCAGGTGCCATCCATATGGTGACTTTACATACTGCCTAGTCCATGGCTGCTGTGTTTGGAGCTCACGGTGGAAGCCTTGTGCCAATCCACTTCATGGAGGGGGACCTGCCCCTCTTTGAGTCGCTGCCCCTGTGCACTAGCATGCATGATTTCCAAGTCAACGAGTCCAGGCTAGAACTTAAAGCTCACTGCCAGGGAGTCAGTTCTGACTGTGGCCCTGTAGAGTGGAGGAGCCTGGGTTTCTGAGACGAGAACTCTCCTACCCGCATAGAAGCCTCGTCTTTCTCTGCAGAGTGGCTGGTGGGTTTGAACTGCCGACTGCAGTTGATAGCCCAGCGTGTAACCACTAAGCCATCAGGACTCTCGGGCTTTTGCTTAGCCTTTCCCAAATGGAGCAATTTCTAAAGAGATTCACGCCTTTGGTTCCTCTAAGGGGGTGGGCAGGTAAGTACGGAAACTGTTTAGGAGAAAACTGAAAACAGACCACTCACCCGCAAACCAGACTTCGCATGTTTGACAGCACCCAGCGGCTCGCCCCACATCAGTGATGGAAGAGGCTGGGTGAATACCTGGTGACCTGGTGTGGCCAATGAACGCACAGTCTCGGACTCTCACTCCAGAGCTGGTGGCGGGGCCAGAGCTTTTGTAGCCACTGAGCCTCCAAACACCAACATTCCAAACAGAGAAGGCCACGGGGACCCACCCATCAGTGAATGATGACTGGCCCCAGCACTGAGATAGCCCACCCCTGCCCCCTGCACAGGGGTGGGTGGGGCTTTCTAGCCAGCGGTGGTAAGATTACAGACAGCAGGGGTGGGAAGTCGTTGAAATAATGAGAGATTCACGTGGGAATACAAGTGAGTGCATGGGCTCTTCAGGGGTACAATTCCTACCTTCCAAGACTCACCCCCTCTCCTTGGTTGATTCCTGGCCTGGGCACTACATGTGTAGCCACCACCTGGCCTTCAGCAAAGGCTGCCGTTTTGAGGAGCAGAACTAAAAAGACTGGGAAGAAAGTCCTGGTGATCCCCTTTCAAACACCAGCCCAGGCAAACCCACTAACTCAACGGTCCTTTCAGCACCCAGGCACGGGTGACCAGGGCCAGGAGGTGCTTCCTCCTGCGGTGGGTCCACAGCAGCCCAGGGCAGCCGGCAGACGCTAGACGGGGAGATGTGGACACCTGTGTGCACCAGAGGTCCCGGCCGATGCGATTGATGAGCGTTTGAGCATTCTATCCAGGATCTACGGGCAGGTGTGAGGAAGGGCAGCCCCAGTCAACCGAGAGAGACAGGACCAGCAGCAAGACAATGACATTAAATGAAGGGTGAGAGGGAAATGGAGAGAGAGAGAGGCAGCCTCTTCCCTTTGCAGAACTTGGGAAAGATGACAGAAGGCAGACTGGGGGCTGGCCCTGATTCCATTGGCTCTTGCTGCTCTGGCTGATCTTAGGGGTCACTAGACAATGCCCACCCTGTCAGGCAGTAAGACTGGGAGTAGCTAGCATTAGCACCTTCACAGGCAGATCCTCTCCCCCTCTCCCCCCCCCCCCCAAAAGAAGGAGCCCAAGGTGGTCAGACCTTGCTCTTCCAGCTCGGAGAGCCCGCTGGGGAGAACTCTTGAGCCTGTGCAGGGCAGGAGCTGGCCTGCATCACCATGACAACCACCCAAGCCAAGGCCAGTCTCATCACCTGGAAATGGAACGAGAGGCCAGGGTTGAGCCTGTCCGCACGCAGGTGTGTGTGTTGTGTCTGAGGCGGAGGGACAAAGCGAAGCAGCAGTGGGGTCAAGGAACTGAGAGGACAAAATGCTGTGGGGGGGGGGGAGGAGAGGGGTGGTCTCACGATGGTCAGAGTCCCTGCAGAGCCAAGAAGGAGCTTCCAGAGACCATGGAGGGAGCAGTCGCAGCCTGAGGGTCTAGGGCAGTGGTTTTCAACCTTCCTAATGCCGAGACATCTTAATACAGGGCCCAAATCATAAAATTACTTTTGTTGCTACTTCCTCACTGTCGTTTTGCTACTGCTGTGAATAGGGAGACCCCTGTGAAAGGGTCGCTGGTACCCCCAAAGGGGTTGAGACCCACAGGTTGAGAAGCGCTGGTCTAGAGTGAAGTTGGTTACAGGGGGGTGAGCGGTCTCAGAAGTGGGTGCAACACCATTCCAGGTGCACGGAGAGCAAGCCATCCCGGAGACCACGTGAAAAGGTGGCAGAGCCCAAGCCCTGCCAGTGCCTTCTCCAACCCCAAGTCTAGGGTGACCTGCGCATTTACTGGGACTTAGGGGGGAGGCTGCAGTGGGCCCCTTTCCCCTTTGGGAAGCATTCAGACCCTTTATTGCTCCCCAAGCTCATTGCCATCGAGTCAATACTGGCTCACAGAGACCCTGTAGGGTGAGAGACCTGCCCCTGTGAGGCTTCAAGACGAACGCTTTATGCAATAGAAAGCCTCTTCTTTGTCCCACAGAGGAGTTGGTGGTTTTAAACCTCTGACCTTGCAGTTAGTTTGCAGCCCAATACAAACCTCCACTGCATCACCTGGGCTCCTGTCTCACTGCCCCTACTCTATGCATTTGAACCAGATTCCCTAGCACAGAAGCATTGGCACTCCAGGATCTGACATGTTGCAGGGAAGCCTTAGGAGAAAGGGTGCCAGGGAACGGGGCAGAAGCTGTCCTCACCTTGCCATTTTCCCCATGAGCGTGCTGGGGGCGTGGCATGATGGACCCATGGGGTAGAGACATTCGGACCCTGCAGTTCTGCCAGCATCCAAGGACTCCGCTGGACACATGTGGCTGCTGGAGGCACACGGATGGGTTATACCCCTGGGCCTGCCACTTATGAGGAGGAGGTGTGACCCAGGGATAGTATCCGCCCTTACAGGGCCGTCCTGCTGGTGCACACACACACACACACACACACACACACACAAACACACCAGCTGGTCAACCAACCAGCCAAAGGAAACCCAGTGCTCAGGATAATTGGGGTCCCAGTCGATCATAGGCCGCATTTTACTCCATTGGGCATAGGGGGGGATACAGGAGTCAGCGGATCGGTGGGGGAGAGCCAATCTATGACCACTACCAACAACCTAGTATTAACTCTCTCTCCTTTCATGAGCACTCAACCCCTGCCCCCAATCTTTACCACGGAGGTGGCCGTGGAACTCACTCCAAAGTCATAGAGTCTGTTTAGGGCGGGGAAGCTGCAGCCCCATTGCACCTGCAGACCAGGACAAGCACTGAGCCCTAGAACAGGTGCCCCAGGAAATGGGGGGGGGGGGCTGGCCCCCGCCTTCATCCTGGGTCTTCTC